>JBAMBO010000535.1:0-73082 GCA_037044535.1 Lordiphosa magnipectinata
GCCGCCATTCCGGTCGAAATGTTGGCCCAAACCATGGAAAATGCTGCAAATCGAGCTCAAGGCAACCATTTACAAGATTTCATATTCAAAACGTGATATAAACCAATCTACTTGAAATCAATTAAATCAGGCATGCCCAAAAGCAGCATACGGCAGAGCACTCACCAATACTCACAAAGAAAAGCACCAATACCAATAAGGGAACACCTTGAAATTGGGTAAGGCAACAACAAAATTATATGAATTTGTTGTTGGTCAGTTTGCTTGCACGCGCAAACACCAATCAAAGAAGAGAACAAACACTGTTTTTGTTCTACGCGAAGCATACACACGAAATCGTTTGCATGTGTGTCGTTTCGTATACCTCGCGCCCTGCATGTATACGATCATTGATTTCCTATCTTTGTTGCAATTACAAAAACAAAACGTACCCAAAGAGTATACGGATGGGCATCACTGAATTAAATGATTTCAGTTGTCATCTTATTTTTCGTTAAGAATCGCAACGTCTCCAAATTATTCAGCTGTATTACGAAAATCAGCGTTCTGTGAAAAATGTGTACATATGGTGTGCATAATCAACCTTCCGAGATCACTATTCGCCAAACCATAGACAAATTTGAGTCTCAGTGTACGTTATTGGATGATAAGCGACCAAATAGACCACATTCAGCCCGTAATGAGAATAATATGTGGCTGCAGAATGTCACCTATCGTGTCTACGCCGATCTCAACATTTGGGTTTATCGTATTCGACAACTTGGCGAATTATACGCAAAGATCTTGGTTTAAATTCTTACAAAATCCAACTCGTTCAAGAATTGAAGACGCCAGACTTGAAAATGCGCTTGAATTTCAGTCAATGGGCTCTGCAACAGCTCGCGCAAAATTTTGCTGGCACATTTCTGGCTAAATGGATACGTCAACAAACAAAATAGTCGCATTTGGGCTGATGAGCAACCCGTAGACACTCTCGAACTGCCGTTACATCTACTAAAATGCACTTTTTAGTGTGGTTTATGGGTTAATGGAATCATCGGTCGATATTTTTTTCAAAATGAGAACGGACAGAACATAACCATTAATGGAGAGCATGATAAATGACTTTATGTTAACTGAAATTGAAGCCCTTGATGTCGGCGACATTTGGTCTCAGCAAAACGGTGCTACGGCACATACAGCGCGTGAAACAATGGTTTTATTGAGAACTCATTTCGGTGAGCAGCTTTTTTCGAGTTCCGAACCTGTAGATCATGTGATTTCACACCACTAGACTTTTAACTGTGTAGTCAAAAGTCTTCGTCAATAAGCCAGCTACGATTCAAGACTTGGAAGCCAACATTACTCGCGAAAAAGAACCCGACATACCCGTAGCAATGCTGAAAAGAGTGATCCGAAGTTGGACCATTTACGGCGTAGTCGCTGTCAACATTTGTATGAAATTTTTTTTAAAAGTAAAAGTCAGACATAAATATTTCAGCCCATAATAAAGATTTGTGTTTTATTTGTAATTGTAAAAAAAAACAACTTTTTAACGGATCAACCTTTAGAAATGTCAAGTCAAGTTAAACGAAATGAAATTTGGGATAATTTTGTGAAAGAGTGGGTAAATTGCCACCTCAACATTCTGTAGAAACGGGTTTATTTAATGTCTCAGTGTTTTGAGTAAAGTACAAAAAGTGAAGTATAAACAGTGATGGGAAAGGTATCCAATTTTCTTACCTAGGTAAGGTACAAGGTAAATGCAAATAAATATACCTAGGTAAGGTAAAAGGTATACGGAATTTCCAGTATCTAGGTAAAGGTACAAAAAAAGGTACTTTTAAATTAAAATAAAAAGCATGGCTCATCAATTTATATTAGTAATATATATTAACTGTACGAGCTTAAGTCCAAGTATGAGGTTTAAAAATGGTTTTAAAATGATTCTCATTTACCAACTCGATTGTGTTATATAACAAGAGTTTCGAATGTTTCTTTTTGGTGTAGGTATTTGGCCTCTACTTTTCTAGAAATGAATGTCATCTTACGGTAATTTACAATATGTCAACGAAATCGATGATCCGCTTCAAAGTGATGACGACTGCACATACGATAGCGATGAAGAAGTTGTTGGAAATTAAAAGCTCGAACAGAAAGATTTGTATATACCGGAGGCAGATGAGAGTGGTTCGGATGACCACTGTGACAAAAAAAGTCAGAAACACCGATTTGGAAAGAAAGTCAATAGCCCCCTTATTCGAGTAAGAGCTTTCCATTTCAAGGAAATACCAATCGTTCAAGTTTTATTGATGAACTGAAGACGCCAGCCGACTTCAAGCTTATGATAGCAGAGCAACTCTGCAAGGCAGGAAAAGTATAAAAAAACGAGGCCGTACTACGATCACTCCGACTTCATCTCCAACTTCAAGCAGTAAAAGAATGAAGCACAAAAATTTTCCACTGAATTCTGTTCGAGCTGACAGTATTGCACATTTTCCCAAATAGATGAAGAATGGACAGCTTTGTCATAACGATTGTTCATTCCGTGCCTACACTTTTTATAAGAAATGTTATGTATTTTTATGCTACATTGATAAAAGAAACTGTTTCACAAGCATTAACACAAAGTAAGCTATATGCATAGAGAGCCATATATGGCAAACCATTTTTTTCCCTAAAATGTACTGAATGCATCGAGAGCCATAAATGACTTCTTTTTTTATATCCTAATATAAAATTTCCAAAAAAAAACAACAATTTGTCCAAATATATATTATACAGGGTCTATTTAGTGTTTGTAATTTGAACTATTCATAATTAGACTTTAAAAACGTCAAATGTCATTCGGAAATCGACTAATATTTAGTAAAAACATTGACATTTACAAAATGGTTCGCTATTCGCTTGAAGAAAGTTGGGAAATATTAAAAACATATTTCGACTCAAACTGTGCGAAATTTGAAAAAAAAAATCATTTAACAAAAAAGATGTTTCGAAAACTTAATTTGTGGATCAATTCGTGAAGCGAATGCGTGAAACTGGAATGTTGGTGGATAAACCAAACCATGTACGTACTCGTCCGGTGCGCTCGTCCGGTGCCATCGATCTCAACAATTGTACATTTCGCGCACTTTTTTGATGCGAATTTTGCATAAAGAGACCTTGCCATGAAGCCATACAAAGTTCAATTGGTGTAGCAGCTAAAGCCAATTGATCATCCGAATCGTTTACAGTTCGCAAATTGGGCGGAATATCGTTTGGCCGAAGATGGTGAATTTGACCGAAAAGTTATCTTTTCGGTTAAAGCACATTTCCACCTCGGTGATTATGTTAATAAACAAAATTATCGCATCTGGGGCACAGAAAATCCGCATATCGTCGCCCATTACGTGCCACTGTTTGGTGCGGATTTCGGTCTCGATGCATCATTGATAAATTTTTCTTTGAAAATGAAGAAGGAGCCACCATGACCGTGAATGTTAAGTGATTGGTTCTTTGAGAAAATTGAAGCGGAAGACTTGGACGATATTTGGTTTCAACAAGAAGGCGCCACATATGCCACATAGCGCACGCCACAATCGGTCTTCTGCGCTCCATCTTCGAAAATCGAATAATCAGCAAATATGGAGATGTGAATTGGTCGCCAAGAAGCTGTGATCCGATATCGTTAGACTATTATCTTTGGGGAGCGGTCAAGGACAAATGTTAGGCAAACAATCCTGAAACAATTGATGAGTTGAAGAACGAGATTCGAGGTGCTATTGCTGACATACATATTTGCATCAAAATATTTCATTTCTTTATTGGAAAGATGTTCATGCAGGGTAGAGGTTTAAGAAAGTGAAAATGGGAGCTCGGCTGTTAGTTCGCCTTCCTCTTATCTAGCATAGAGCGTATAGTTTTAGAATAGGGAATGTTTACAGGACCAAAAACGGATCCCTGATTGGTTTCTTTTCAATATGTCAAAGCTATAGTCTAATCGGAGTGAAAAAAATCACTTACGAAAAGTACCTAGAACCTTACCTATTGACAAGGTAAATGTAAATGAAGACCTAGGTAAGGTAAAAGGTACACAAAATATGTACCTAGGTACTTTCAAACACTGAGTATAAATGCCAACTCTTTGCCCTTTTTACAATTGAGTCTTGGTGCCGCCTGATGTCAAGTTCAACATGCCCTTGATAGGGTATATTCCTTAGCTAGAAACTAATTCAGGGTGATTATAAATCTCTTAAAAACTTGCTAAAAGGTTGCTTTAATTATCGAATATTGAAGAAAGTAAATTTTAATTTTTTGGAATTTTTTTACTCACAAAAATTATTTGTCTAAAAGTGCATAAAAATTAAATATATATAAACCCTTTCGGTTTCAGTTCGCATATTCCCAAAGTCCCCAGAGTTTTCCAACCAATTCTGGGTTACATTGTTGTTAGTCTAAACGCCGTCTAAGGGTTAATGCATTTTTTTTTTTGTGTTTATTATTTAGTTTTTTTTTGCAGCGTTTTAATTTTTTTGTTTTTTTGGCCATGCAGATGCATTTTTATATGTGATTCATTTTGTTTGAGTTTTATTGTTTGCAGGTAAGCTGAGAACCGGTTCAACGGGTTCAACACTCACACTCTCTCACTCACACACACACACACGCACACCACTGGCTTGCACTTTATCTTTTCTTCTTTTACCTTTTTTTTTTTTGCTTTTGCTTTGTCGATCTTGGGCTCCGCTCTTGCTCTGCTGCTCTCTTTTCTCTCTGTGTTTTGACTTTGCTTTTTG
This sequence comes from Lordiphosa magnipectinata, assembly GCA_037044535.1. Lineage (NCBI taxonomy): Eukaryota > Metazoa > Arthropoda > Insecta > Diptera > Drosophilidae > Lordiphosa > Lordiphosa magnipectinata. The sequence goes on from JBAMBO010000535.1 coordinate 4,755, forward strand.
TTTTGCCAAAATACAATTTGTGATCTATTTTACTTTTCTCACAGAATGCACACAGATAACTTTAAAAAAAAAAATAAATATTGTAATCACGCTCACTTTTAAATAAATGCAAAAAAAAAAGAACACAATTCAACTCTGCTTTTTCGCGTTCGCTTTGCCTTTTACAGCCGTCCGAAGAAAAACACGCGCGCATTCGCTAGATAATCACGCACGAGAAACACAAGCAACCGACCCGACCGGCGTTTCAAAATCAACTAACAAGAATGTTCGATGTGAGAGGCCGGGCTCGATGTTGGAGTTGCGGTTCGATGGGTCTGGTTCGAACATCGAAGCAGCCCCGTCATGAAGTTGGAAGCGAACCAGCTTAAAAAAAAAAAAAGCTGGTGGTAAGAATGTTGAGAAAAAGAACTCGGCGGGTGGGTGGCGGAGCGGGTGGGGGAAGCTCTTAAGCTCGTGTGGCATTAAAGATTAAAAAATTGCTTTTCCCGAACGAAGGCTAGCTCCTTTTGTTCAGCTGCAGAAGGTACATAATTTGGTCAAAAAATTCAGAAATATTTTACCAATAAAATTTGGAAAAATGAAATTTATAATTTAAAGGGGTGTCCCAGAAATCTCTAGAGAGAAGGCTGGACAAATGGAGAGAAAACGGAAAAGTGTGCTTGTGTTGGTGAGCTCAAAAGTCTTCAGCCGATTTACTTGCCGTTTGTACTCACCGATTTACACATTCATAAGCTCAGCTGGCGTCTGTGTGAAAAACATGAGTAACTTCGGCCAACTGCTATATACATATGTGAAGTGATAAGAATAAGGTTGTCCACACTCAGATAATTATTTTACTATATTTAAGGGGGTCTTCTAGTTTAGAACATTTTTTTTCGATTTTTATACCCTTGCAAAGGGTATTATAATTTTGCCCAGATGTTTGCAACGCATAGAAATATTCATTTCCGACCCCATAAACTATATATATATTCTTGATCAGGGCGACGAGCTGAGTCGATTGAGCTTTGTCTGTCCGTCTGTCTGTCTGTTCCTACGCAAACTAGTCTCTCAGTTTTAAAGCTATCGAGCTGAAATTTGACACAGAGTCTTCTTTTTAGTGCACGCTGCTAATATGTCGGAACCGACCGGATCGGATGACTATATCTTATAGCTGCCATGGGAAGCATTGGTCAAAAAATGGGTCTAAGTGAGAAAAACAAGCCATAAAGTCATGTTAAATTATCATAAGGGTCGTTTAAAGTGTTAAAATATCAGCTATGCTCTTTTAAGTGTTGAAAGACAAAGACGGAAATTTTGAGCAAATATTGATAATTTTTCATATTTTTGTTGTCTTTTTTTTTAAGATTTCTTAGATTAGTAACATGGTGTTTGGTTGGATTGTTTTAGTTTCCTTTGCCTGGGATCATTCAAGTGGGAGATTCAAGTACTTAAAAGTGATTTTCCATATAGAATAATGTGCTCTCCGACTTCTTCCTCTGAATTTGAGTTGCTGTTTCTGGAATAAATATGTGTTGACATGCTGCTGGCTGCTCCAGCTCTCTTTGGCATTAACTATAGTCTTATCTTAAAGATCCTCGTCCTAGTCGGGCAAGGCAGCCTCCCGGGCCTCTCCATGCCAGTCTTCGTCCATTTTGATCTCGGGCGGTAGCAGGGTTGGCATGGCAACAAACTCCAGACTGGGATCACCAACCAGTTTGCGGGCCAGCCAGAGGAATGGCTTTTCAACGTTGTAATTGAATTTGGCAGAGATATCATAACACTAGGGGGGCAAACAGAACATTTTAGACACCATCTCCTTCTGGGCCACACACACACAAACACTCACCTCCAATTTTTTGCGCCGGTGATAGACAATGCTTTTTGACTTAAACATTCGATCCCTTATGTCCAATTTATTACCACATACAACTATGGGTATGTTCTCGCAAACACGCAATAAATCCTGATAATATTTTGTCACATTCTTCAAGGTGGTACGCTTAGTGAGATCAAACAAGATGACAGCGCATTGGGCCTGAATGTATTGTCCATCTTGCTGACCATGGAACTTCTCTTGGCCTGGCGTGTCCCAGACATTGAAGCGTATGGCACCGCGATTGGTAAGGAACACCAGCGGGTGCACCTCCGCTCCAACAGAGGCCAAATACTCCTTATGGAACTCGCCGCTTATATGGCGCTTGATGAATTCGGTTTTCCCAGTGCCTCCATCGCCCACCACCATGCACTTAAAAGACGGCACATAAACTTCTTGAGACATTGTAAATAACTGTAATTTAATTTATAAATAATTGAAAACAAAATTCGACTACACAATCAACTGATTTAGAAACACTAAAAAATTTCAACTGTATTATTCAACTTTGAAACGAATTTGAAGTCAAAGCCTTCTGAAACATTTGGAAAATAAAGGAAGAATACCAAAAAATTAAGAGAAACCTATAACGCTTCATAAACAGACTAATTGCTGTACACCAAAAGTTCAAATCAAAACATTTGGCCAATTTCGGTATACTCTCTCCAACATATTGGCCGATATGTTACGTATAAATTCTTCCATTCTGCCTTCCAGTGCGTCAACTGTTGCGGGCTTGTCTTTATAGACATGAGCCTTAACATAGCCCTACAAAAAAATAGTCTAAAGGCGGCCAATTAACCGTGAAATGAAATGTTCACCGAATTCGCCTCTCAATTGGGCCATTGTTTCGCATGCTGTATGGCATGTGGCACCGTCTTGTTGAAACCACATCGTCAGCCAAGTCCAGCTCTTTCATTTTGGGCAAAAAAAAGTTTATAATCATCATGTGACACGAAAACAGCTGAGCTGCTAAAAACAGTGTGACCAATTAAAAAAGAAGCTAGAACTACTTTTTAATCCCATCGTTCTTATGGCAGTTATATGCTATAGTCAACCGATTTGGATCAAACTTGGCAGAATTGTGTGGTAGTATATAATATTGATCAGTAACAAGTTTGGGAGAGATAGCATTGATAACAAAAAAGTTTTTCCTACTAAGACTTTTTTTCAGAACTAACTTTTGTATGGCAGCTATACTATATAGTTGTCCGAACTTCATCAAATTTAGTGGAATTATGTGAAAGCATAGAATTATGATATATACGAGGTTTGGGGGCGTTTGCAGTGTTTTTGGTCTGTCAGTCCGTCTGTTTCTATGCTATCTCCTCCGTCAGTTTTAAAACTATCTTAATCAAACTTTGCACGTTGTCTTTTGGTACAAATACGCTGCACATTTGTCGGAACCGGCCGGATTGGATGACTATAGCATATAGCTGCCATAGATACTATTGGTCGAAAAAGTAGTTTTAGTGAGAAAAACTTTTTTCTTTTCAATGCAAACGTCCCCAAACCTCGTATTTATAAGTTTTGTATGCTTTAACATAATTCCACTAAGTTTGATGAAAATCGGTCAACTATATAGTATAGCTGTCATACAAAAGTTAGGTCTGAAAAAAAGTCTTTATAGGAAAAACTTGTTTGTTTTCTATGCTATCGCTCTCAAACTTGTTATTAATCAATATTATATGCTACCACACAATTCGATTAAGTTTGAACCAAATCGGATGACAATAACATATAGCTGTCATAGAAACCATCGGTCGAAAAGGTAGTTTTAGTGAGAAAAACTTTTTTCTTTTCAATGCAAACGTCCCCAAACCTCGTATTTATGAGTTTTCTATGCTTTAACATAATTCCACCAAGTTTGATGAAAATCGGTCAACTATATAGTATAGCTGTCATACAAAAGTTAGGTCTGAAAAAAAGTCTTTATAGGAAAAACTTGTTTGTTTTCTATGCTATCGCTCTCAAACTTGTTATTAATCAATATTATATGCTACCACACAATTCGATTAAGTTTGAACCAAATCGGATGACAATAACATATAGCTGTCATAGAAACCATCGGTCGAAAAGGTAGTTTTAGTGAGAAAAACTTTTTTCTTTTCAATGCAAACGTCCCCAAACCTCGTATTTATCAGTTTTCTATGCTTTAACATAATTCCACCAAGTTTGATGAAAATCGGTCAACTATATAGTATAGCTGTCATACAAAAGTTAGGTCTGAAAAAAAGTCTTTATAGGAAAAACTTGTTTGTTTTCTATGCTATCGCTCTCAAACTTGTTATTAATCATTATTATATGCTACCACACAATTCGGTTAAGTTTGAACCAAATCGGATGACTATAACATATAGCTGGCATAGGAACCATCGGTCGAAAAAGTAGTTCTAGTGAGAAAAACTTTTTTCTTTTCAATGCAAACGTCCCCAAACCTCGTATTTATAAGTTTTGTATGCTTTAACATAATTCCACTAAGTTTGATGAAAATCGGTCAACTATATAATATAGCTGTCATACAAAAGATAGCTCTGAATAAAAGTCTTTGTAGGAAAAACTTGTTTGTTTTCTATGCTATCGCTTTCAAACTTGTTACTGATCAATATTATATGCTACCACACAATTCGGTTAAGTTTAAACCAAATCGGTTGACTATAGCATATAGATGTCATAGGAACGATCGGTCGAAAAAGTAGTTTTAGTATGAAAAACTTTTTTGTTTTCTATGGTAGAGTCTTTATACTTTCCAGTTATGAATTTTATTGGTTTCCACACAATTTTGGGAAGTTTGGTCAAAATCTGATGAATACATCGTATCGCTGCCATATATCAAACTGGCAATCAAATGGTCAAAATAGTGGCGCCATCTATTGCTGAGTTTGGCAAATAACTCAGCTAAGAATGTTCAACGAAAATCATTTAAAACCTTAATTTGTATAAATTATACAAGCTGCAAGGGTATATAACAGAGTTCCCCAGCCATAGCCCCTGAGGCACGAACATACTCGCCAATTCACACCGAATGCATGCCGAAGTCATGCATCACTGTGTGTTAGAGAGAGACACAGTCACATTTTCACGCTCTCTGCTTAGGGGAACCCTGATATATAAACTTTGGTCGAGCCGAAGTTAGCTTTACTCTATTTTTGTTCCTCTATTTCGCACAACTTGTCTGTCTTGTCAAGACGTCGTCGTGTTCGTTATCTAATAGTCTTCGTGGTACCGAAAAAAATTGGTTCGCTATTACCAACTGCATCGAAATCCACTGATTTGTATACTTGAAGACCACACGTCATCCTGTCAAAGTATTCCCAAGTCGGTATACGAGACGAGACAGGCTGATGAATGAAGAGACGCTGCATATAAAATGGACAGAAGAAACCCGTATGGACATTGTAAATAGAAACAATGTGTATATCGAAAGCCTTATAAATGCTTCTGCAAAGCTAATTTGAGCTAAATCCTTTTTACTGAATAAGTGGGAGTTCTAAACTCTGCCGCTTTTGTCAATGATTTGCCAATGATTTCATACCAGAGGTGCCCAGAGTCAGCTTCAACTCCAAATACAAATGAAAATATATCTCCAGAAACATCAAGAAACGAGAGAAAGAAACAACAAAGAATACACGGCATGCGCATAGGGACTGGGCACACCTGTTTTATACCAAACCAAAATACTGTTACCCATTACTTAGCACATATTCCATAACAGTAAACAAAACCGTAAACTGAATAAAGCGATCAATCCAAACAGTAAACGTTACCTTTATTCGTTTTCGTTTTCATCTCTACAAGAAACACAAAGATGAGTAACAATTTTTGAATGCTCGAAGCCTAAAAATACGGATAAAGGAAACTTGATTCCCTGCATTACAGCATAGAGGCTGTAAGAAACGATTAAAATGATTTCAGATTCTGATTTAGCTTCAAAGCTTTGTTGCTCCGTTGATGGCACCAAGCTTCAAGCAAAGATTTATCTGAAAAGTTGGTAAAGCTGTAGCCCGACCACATAAACTATAAACGAAATTCAGCAAGCATTTTAATATATTTCAAACGAATTGCTTCAAATTTTTGCAGCACTTGATAAGACAGTTCCGGAATAATGACTGCATAACATCACCTCCAATCACACTTTTCGCACGTGTGTCGGGCACCGGATCTGACAGCTGCTGCTACTTTGTCCGCCGTTTGATATGCATTGTCTGCCGCATTTTGTACACAGCGATGAAGTCTGTTAGCTGGAAAAAGGTGGCCAACTTACGGCGAGCCTCGCTCAGCATTTCTGTCTGCTTTTCCATGTCCGCTTCCTCTAATAGGGGCCAGCTGTAGCGTCCATTCTCCAGGCATACCCCAAACACATTTTTGCTCTCCTCCTCTAACGATTCCTCCAGAAAATCACGCACATGCACCTCAATGAAAGCGCTGGCCACTTGCAGATGTGCTGCCAAATAGTCATTGATTTCATCCAGTGTGGAATCTGTTGGCATCTGCCTTAGCAGCATAATTAATTTCGTACCATAGTCTGGGCATTTCGGCAAATTGCTTTGAGCCAATAGAATTTTCGACTTTGCATACATTTTCCGAAAAGATAAAGACAATAAAAATTATGGATTTAAAAAGTTTTTTTTTACTATATATTATGTAGTATTAAAACTGTTTCCCGAACTAGAAACGACACGAACGGAGAATAAAGTTGAACTGAGAAATTAGCCTAGATGAAAGTCAAATATGGCTTAGCAGTTGGGAGAAGGGCCTACTTGAAAAGTTTATTTCAAATAAGAAAATATATTAAGTAAGATCTAACATCTAAACTCTCGGAGCTATGGGAGTAAAGGTGTGCATCTAGTGCAAACACACTGAGGGACACCTCTGCTATGGAACACGCTAGAAAGAAGGATTTTGAAGCTATTGGGGGGACTAAGTAGAAAATCATGAAACAATTTTCCAAAATGTTGAGCTGTTTATATGCGATTTGAAGGTAAGCCTTCGATCAAGAAAAACTCCTAGTTATCGGTATCCTGCAAAGTGATCCAACAGCTCTAGTTGGAGGAAAACTCCTGGGCAATTGTCTTCTCTCAGCGTGTCGGTAACACTGGTACACTTGGACAGTGAGCGGAGCAGGCTTATCGGTCTGTAAGAGTCTGGGCTAGTATGGAACTTTCCAGGCTTGTGGATCATGATGATCTGACCTTTTTTCAATGGCTCTGGAAAATGACAAATTCTCAGAGTGGCGTTATATAAAAGCAGCATAAAAAGCTCCGCCTTGGCTGGCAGAATCTTTAAAGCTCTGTTATCAAGCAAATCCTCACCAGGGGCTTTGGAGTTTTTCAGGCCTTTGACGACTTCCTGGAATGTCACAGAAGCAGTCGGGGAGCTCAAGTTGCAAAGGTACTTCTATATACTCCTTGATGCGTTGTATTGTGCGTGCTTTCGCTGTTTTGAGGGGCTTGAATCTTTCAGATTCTGCCCTTTCTTTTGCTGTTCGTGCTCACGACCCATCTGGCATCAAAAGAGCAAAACTTGTGTTTACTTGGGCAGAGTTGGTACTCATATCCTTGGTTTGCTTGAGAATGGATAGTATCTTTTTTACCCTGTTGGTGACATTTTATACAGGGAGAAGACATATGTAACAGGGAGAAGGAATCATTTACGACCCTATAAAGTATATATATTCTTGATCAGCATCAACAGCCGAGTCGATATAGCCATGTCCGTCTGTCCGTCTGTCCGTCTGTCCGTCCGTCCGTATGAACGAAGAGATCTCAGAGATGGTAAGAGATAGAGGTTTGACATGTATGGGACATATATTTCTTATACTTGCAGGCAGATCAAGTTTATTTTCAATTTTTGACACGCCCTCTCCCGCCCCCGCAATTTGGAAAAAACGTCATATCTCCCACAGTTTTCATGATAGATTGTTCGTTCCTTCTAGAGATATCTAGTTATCAAAATTATTTATCGATTTGCTGAAGGAATGAAAGGAAGATCGGATGAACGATACTCAAGTTATGAGCAAAAAACGGTCAGTTAACACCCCCCACCCACCCCACCCATAACCTAAGCATTGCGTTCAGCAGAAGCAATCTTAGTGAGAGAGAGAGAGAGAGAGAGAGAGAGAGAGAGAGACTTAGAGAGCGCACTGCGTTGTGCGTTGTGTGTTAACTGGCCGTTTAACTCGTGACCAAATGCGAGCTGCGACATTAAGGGTGCAGAGTATGTTATAGTCGGGCTTAACCGACTTTCTTTCTTGTTTTTCTTAAAGTTGTCATAATTATGAAAAGTCACCAAAATTAATATGGGTCTGGAAAAAAACCACTAGTTTACAAACAAAAAAAAAAATTAAATGACCCATTTCTACTGAAACTATTTTTAAGTGTAGTTTGTATTGGTGATCTCTAAAATCAATTTCAAAAATTTTTTCATGGCAACGTTTTTTAAATATGCATTTTTTTCCATTTTTTCGATAGGTACACTTACATTTTATGCCATATCTTAATTCATAATGGTCAGATGGTGTCGAGAAAGATATGAATTGAAAGGTCATTAAATTGTCAACAATAAAGTAGAACACAGTTTTTAAATCGGGTTAGAAGTTTAAATACAATTACCAAAACTATTTAAAAAAAATCGATTTTTTTGCTCGAAAGCTCAAGAAATTTCAATTTTAATCGTCTAGGAAAAATATAAAAAAAATCCAAAAAAATTATTTTTATTCTTTTGACTTAAGAATCGCACTTTTACAAAGATAATAAGATATTGATGAAGAAAATCTCTGAATAAATATTGTAGGTGGATCAATTTAAGTGAAGGAACTAATAGTCAAATTTGAGTATATTAAGTGTTTAGAAAAATGTTTGTTCTATTATTTTTGTTTTTTGGTCAATATTAGAAGTGGGCGAATAGCCACATCAGAAAAAAATTCCAGAACAGAACATAAGTGAAAGCAAACGAAAATTTATTTTTCAAAAATCTCAAAAACAACACTTTTTTTAGCACTCAATTGCTCACAGCTCCTGTATTTATTCATAGATTTTGTTCATCAATAACTTATTTTCTTCGAAGAAGTGCGCTACTTAAGTAGGAAAAATAAAAATAGTTTTTTTGAATTTTTAAATGGTTTTCCTAGGCGATTGGAAACGAAATTTATTGCGTTTTCGAGAAAAAAATCGATTTTTTTTGAAATATTTTGTATTATTGTATAGAAACTACTCAACCGATTTGAAAATAAAGCTTTGAACGACTATTGGCCATTCAATTACCTTTCGATTCATATCTTGCTTGGCTCTATCTGACTATTATAAAGTGAGATATGACCTAAAATGTAAGTGCACCTACCGAAAAAATGAAAAAATCGATTGAAATCGATTTTTGAGATCACCAATCCAAACTACACTTAAAAATAGTTTCAGTAGAAATAAGTCTTTTTGGCTGTAAACTAGTATGATCATGAAGATTTGATATGGTAAATAGGAGGTGAAGATCATACAGACCAAAAACTCGGGAAATTTGAAAAAAATTTAATAAGTTTAGATTATCATTGTTTGATAGATGGCAATTGTCTGTCTATTAAGCTTCACTTCTTCGTATCGAGTTTAAAATTCTAAAGGGGGCGCAGGAACGCACGCCGGGTGCCTGGTATGTAAATACGTATACCAAAACAGTTTGATGGCAAATCTCTTAGACATTTTTGAATTAAAAGTGTGTTTTTTTCACTCATTTTCGGCATTTTAATTGATTACAAGTTGAATTGGTGACGTTGATTTACAAGTTCAAACAGATTTGCAACAAAATTAGAAAATTGTTAGCACTGAAACATTATGTAATTTCATAAAAACTGGTTTTTTGCATATGCAAAATTTCAATTTATGCAAAATTGTTTTTTAGTGGACTTAGATCATTGATCAATAAAAATAAGATGTGTGCAATCAGAACTTAAATCGGACATGCGGTTCAAAATATACAAATAATCAAAATCCGATGTCTACAGATTATATAGGATTGGAAATGAGGATTGAATTTAAATTTAACAATTTAAATGTAACTCAGTCATGTTCTGAATTCCACTACTTTTTGAAAAGTAAATCGAACGCAATTCTGCTTCAGTTTCATTTTCGTGTTCTCAATTCCTATTGAAATTGTTCTTTCTTTTTACGTTTTGCAATACCACCGGTCTAAACGAAATTGGCACAAGATACATAAGAGAGAAACCACAAGTCCAAGCGACACAATCGAAAATGGAACAGTCAAAGATAAGAGACGCCGCTGACATTTAGTTTTCACTTTTCGTTTTTGCTGGCACTGGTAAATTCTGGACACACATAAAACAAATAAATTAAAGACTTAAATGAGAATCAAATTTCACTAACAATTTGTATATTGATCACAGAATTAAGGAAAATGTATTTAATGTACATCTTGCAACTGAAAGAGTGCGACATTTGGCAATTACTTTTCATTGCACTTTCCAAAAATTTGCCGTGAAACTGGAATTGGACTTGCCGAATAGATTATATATCAACCAGGGAAAGTCGGTCTTTGTTGGCCAGTGTAATTGATGTGTGTGTGTGTGTGTGTAATTTCATAAGTCAAAGTACCCCTTCTGTTTTGGCACTGTCAAGAGAAAAAACAACATCAATTCGTCCTTGGAAGCCACAATAATTTCAAATACACGCATTCATAAAATATATTTTTATTTATGCCCCACATAGGAGCAAGCCTCCCAACTCCTGTCCTCCGCCCTCATCCTGTTGCCGCTGCTGTTGTCAGCCATGTAACTTTATTAAAAGCAAGCAAAGAAAGGGAACGAAAGGAGGCCGCTTTTTTGCCTGCTTCCAAAAAAAAAAAAGAAACAATAAAAAAAACCGCAGGAAAAATCGCTTAGATATGCGGGAGACCTTCTACATGCTCGTACACCTGACATCGCGCAATGGGCCAAATGTGCCGTTTTGTATTTTGGTACATTTCCATAAATTGACAAATTTTATGATGCCAATAGGCAGCGACGCCATCGACACCATCGACGTGCCAAAAGTGGCGAATTTCCGGCGTTGCGTTCGAGCGTGAAGCAACATTTGATAATTTTCCCTTTTTTATGCCATCAGGAAGCGTTGCTCTGCTGCTCCGCCCTTTTGGGAAATGTTTCGGGTCCAGGTAAACAAAAAAAAAAAAGGACCCTTATCTTAATTATGGTATAGTTGCCTAGGTAAATAAGCACCTGTGCCATCGACCAGTTTCATTGTGCATTTTCGCATTTCGTATAGATGTTTCTAATTGATGAACTTGAAAGCGAACAAATGCACAGAACTTTGTAATACCCAATTAATTTGAAGCTTAAGCAATATTTTTTTTGTACAATTTTCTTTTATAATTAAATTAAAGTTAAAGCCAATTTTCTAAGCAAAAGTCAACTTTAACAAACTCATCCCAAAATATGAATTAAAATCGCATTCAAGGTCTAACTTACATCATTTAGCTGAGGGTAGTACATGCTACAAAATACGGATGTAATATATACAGATTTTTTACCTTCTTTTCAGCTCAGCTGGATGGCGTAATCAGAGTGTCGTGCTTAAAAAAGCACTCTCCAAATCAATTTCGCTATTTTCTGGTGTTTCTCAAGGAAGTCACATCGGATCGCTTATCTTCGATATTCCGCAAAACATTGACTTATTGTCGGATTATGATGTAAAGCCCACGACTCTGGCTCTCCACTTTTTCTTCAGCGCGATTTGTCTTCAATGATTTCTCACTACAACTACTTTTTCGACCGATCGTTTCTATGGCAGCTACCCAGCAAAACCCAAAGCGCTCTAAGAGCGCTATTAGAGCGCTCAAAAGGAGCAGTGAAGCGCTCAACTCTCCTTGTAACTAGTGCTATTTTTATACCCTTGCAAAGGGTATTATAATTTTGCCCAGAAGTTTGCAACGCATAGAAATATTCATTTCCGACCCCATAAACTATATATATTCTTGATCAGGGCGATGAGCTGAGTCGATTGAGCTTTGTCCGTCCGTCTGTCTGTCTGTCTGTCTGTCTGTCTGTCTGTCCGTCTGTCTGTCCGTCTGTCTGTCCGTCTGTCTGTCCGTCTGTCTGTCCGTCTGTCTGTCCGTCTGTCTGTCCGTCTGTTTCTACGCAAACTAGTCTCTCAGTTTTAAAGCTATCAAGCTGAAATTTTGCACAGAGTCTTCTTTTAACTGCACGCTGCTAATATGTCGGAACCAACCGGATCGGATGACTATATCTTTATAGCTGCCATAGGAACCATCGGTCAAAAAACGGGTCTTAGTGAGAAAAACTTTTTTGTTTTCAATGCTAGCGTCATAAAACTCGGCCATAATTAATATTATATGCTTTCAAACAGATTTGCAAATTTTAGTCAAAGTCGGATGACTATAACATATAGCTGCCATAGGACCGATGGGTCGGAAAATGAGTCTTAGTGAAAAAAACTTTTTTGTTTTCAATGCTAGCGTCATAAAACTCGGCTATTGTTAATATTATATGCTTTCAAACAGATTTGCAAATTTTGGTCGAAGATCGGATGACTATAACATATAGCTGCCATAGGACCGATCGGTCGGAAAATGGGTCTTAGTGAAAAAAACTTTTTTGTTTTCAAGTAAATCGTTCTTTAAGTCGGTGATTCTAAATATTAAACGCTTTCAAACTAATTTGAAAAAGTTGATCGACATCGGGTGACTATATCTTATGGTTGCCATAGGACCGATCGGTCGAAAATAGTTCTTAGTAAGAAATTTTTTTTGTTTTGAATGTTAGCGTCTTTAAACTCACTGATTACTAATTCTGTATGCTTTCAAATATATTCGCGAAATTTGGTCGAAATCGGATGACTATATCAAAGGCTGCTATAGGACCGATCGGTCGGAAAATGAGTCTTAGTGAGATTAACTTTTTTGTTTTAAATTTTATCGTTCTTAAACTCGGCGATTTTTATATTTTGATATGTTTTCAAAAAGATTCGCGAAATTTGGTCGAAATCAGATGATTATCTGTCGGAAAATGGGTTATAGTTAAAATTTTTTTAGATTTTTATGTAAGCGTTCTTAAACTCTGACATTTCAAAAACAGCATTTGCAAGGGTATAAAAACTTCGGCACAGACGAAGTTAGCTTGGCCTTCTCGTTAACATTGCCATGTCATTGGATGTCAGCGCTACACTCTCACTGTGAAAAAAGCGCTTTAAAGCGCTCCGCTCGCAATGTAAAAAGAGCTCTAGAAAGCGCTACACTGTCACTGCGAATAAAGCGCTTTAAAGCGCTCTGATCCCACTGTAGAAAGAGCTCTAGGAAGCGCTACACTGTCACTGCGAATAAAGCGCTTTAAAGCGCTCCTCTTGCAATGTAAAAGGAGCTCTAGGAAGCGCTATGCTCCCAGAGTAAAAAGAGCTGTAAAAAGCGCTCCAAAAGAACATTTTTTTATACAAAATTCAAATAAAATTTTCAATTCATTTCAATTTATTTATAACATAATTATAAGTTTTATTATTATTAGTATTTTAAGGTACGTTGAAAGTGGTATTATTAAGTAGTTTTAAGTTTAAGACTGCAGACATTTTTTATTAAAACTTAATAACAAAGTCTTCTTTTTCAAGTTAAGGAACATTTTTTTTTTTTCAAATCTTAAATCAAAACAGGTCACTAAAACCCATACAAACATCTGTTTTACAATTTTAATCAGAATTTGGATTTGCTGGATTTGATGCGTCTGAGGACAAAAGTATTTCTTTTTGTTGATAGGAATTCCTATAAATTTTGTTTTTCATAGAACGAAAGCCCTTCGCCATTTCCTTAGCATAGTCCTCTCGATTTAAATGGACCCCACTTACAGCATCTGTGAAAACCAGTTTGTGAAAAAATGACTTCTTTATCGGGTGTGTCCCAGAAATCAATTCAATCAATTCAAATTAAAGCTGTTTGACTTAATATGCGAAGAGGAACAAATATGTACGGCTACTAGAATAGATGACTGAAGTTAAGCGATTTGAAACCGCCTGCTCAAAGTCAAGAAGATTTAATGCGTAAATTTTTTCTTGCATATGATCTAGTAGCCGGTCGTACTCTTGTCACTTGACAAGTGTATTCCTTTATGCGAAAATCGCTAGAGATTTCCAGAACACCCATGTATTAAAGAAATCAGAACAAAAAGAACAAAATAAAGAAGAAAAAATGCAAGCAGGCGGCGCTAGCATACGCATACTGTTCATAGGAGAAGTTTTCTGAAATAACTGCTTTCGTGGAGCAGTATTTACAAGGAGAGTTGAGCGCTTCAATTGAGCGCTTTTGTAGTGCTCGCAGTAGAGCGCTTCGAAAAAATTTGCTGGGTATATGCTATAGACATCCGATTTAGATCAAACTTGGGAGAATAGTGTGGTAGCATATAATATTGATCAGTAACATGTTTGGGAACGATAGAATTGAAAACATAAAAGTTTTTCCTACTAAGACTTTTTTCTGACCCAACTTTTGTATGGCAGCTATGCTATATAGTTGTCCGATTTTCATCAAACTTGGTGGAATTATGTAAAAGCATAGAAAACTTATTAATATGTGATATGGGGAAGTTTGCGTGGAAGACAAACAAGTTTTTCTTACTAAAACTACTTTTTCGACCGATGGTTCCTATGGGAGCTATATGCTATAGACATCCGATCCGGCCGGTTCCGACAAGTGTGCAGCGTATTTGTACCAAAAAACTTTGTGCAAAGTTTGGTTAAGATACTTTTTAAGCTGACGGAGGAGATAGCATAGAAACAGACTGACTGACAGAAAAAAAACACTGCAAACGCCCCCAAACCTCGTATATATCATAATTCTATGCTTTCGCATAATTCCACTAAACTTGATGAAAATCGGACAACATACATACATACAAATACTCTTATAAACATTACTCGGGCTCTGATATTATCGAAACTGGACTATGGGCTCCCTATCTACGGATGGAGCGCCAAAACACACATTAAAAAAATTCAGCCTCCTTACCACGCAGCAGTTCGTCGTTGCCTTAATGCCTTTCCCACATCGCCCATCAAATGCATCTTAGCCGAATCCGGACTCCCGTCCGTTCCAGAACGACTAGCTGAAGCCACCTACAAACTGATCCCAAAACTACAACACACACCAAACGGACTTCTTCGCAAACACTACATCAGTGCCATCAAAGCCAAGAGGTCATATAGAGTTAAGTCTACAATCCGAAGAGTCGCAGAATTTGCCAAGGAAATTAACTCCACCAACATTCCACCGTTATCCAAGGTCAGCTGCTACCCGCCCTGGCATCGATTGCACGAGCATAAAAAGGGAAATACAAGTCAAACTGTCTACAAGCAACTGTTTCTAGAAGAGAGTCGAAAATACGAAAACTGGAGATGGCTTTTTACCGATGGTTCCTTACGTAATGGCAGGGCAGCCTTTGCGGCCGTCGACTACAACAACACTATCGTGTCCTGCGGAATATTAACAGAATGTGCATCGGTGTTTGACGCCGAAGCGCATGCAATTTTAAATGCTTGCAAAACCGCACAATCATCCGGAAATCGCCATGTTGTCTGCACGGACAGCCTGTCCACCATCGAAGCTGTAAAAAACCTAAACGCTGGAAACGAAACCATAGCGCAAACTCGAAACCTCATAATAAAAAGTAGAGGAAAGATTGTTCTTTTCTGGACCCCCAGTCACATGGGCATCACAGGAAATGAGAACGCCGACCAGGCAGCCCGATATGCTCTATCGGCACCCCTTATTACAATCGCACCGCTGAACGACGCATCCCTGAAGCGCAAAATCTACGAACATCTACTTGCACTAAAGATGGAAGACTGGTCCACCTTCAACCACCGGTACCGGAACTTTAATCTTAACTGTACAGGCGTAAAGATACCATCAAACATATCCAAACCCAAATGGTCAGCATACATTAGACTCCGCATAGGGCACACAGCTATGACACATGAGCACCTACTCAAAAGATCCACAGCTCCAACTTGCAGATGCGGAGCAGTCATCACAACTGACCACACTCTCACAGACTGTCAAAACTACAATGATATCAGAGCCCGAATATTTTTAGGCACATCCCCTTCCGATAGCTTAATATTACCCACAACTCAAAACATTAATAGAATTTATACTTTCCTTAAACATTGTAAAATATTAGACAACATATAAACACATTATAGGGTCGAAGGTCTAGCTACTAGTACTCTAAGCACCACTCAAACCTCTTAGATTTAATATTGAATATTATATCTAAATTTGTAAATAAATAAATAAACTTTGTTTTTGCCCAAAATGAAAGAGCTGGACTTGGCTGACATGTGGTTTCAACAAGACGGTGCCACATGCCATACAGCATGCGAAACATTGGCCAATTTAGAGGCGAATTCGGTGAACATTTCATTTCACGGTTAATTGGCCGCCTTTAGACTATTTTTTTGTAGGGCTATGTTAAGGCTCATGTCTATAAAGACAAGCCCGCAACAGTTGACGCACTGGAAGGCAGAATGGAAGAATTGATACGTAACATATCGGCCAATATGTTGGAGAGAGTATACCGAAATTGGCCAAAGCTTTTGATTCGAACTTTTGGTGTACAGCAATTAGTCTGTTTATGAAGCGTTATAGGTTTCTCTTAATTTTTTTTGGTATTCTTCCTTCATTTTCCAAATGTTTCAGAAGGCTTTGACTTCAAATTCGTTTCAAAGTTGAACAATAAAGTTGAAATTTTTTAGTGTTTCTAAATCAGTTGATTGTGTAGTCGAATTTTGTTTTCAGTTATTTATAAATTAAATTACAGTTATTTACAATGTCTCAAGAAGTTTATGTGCCGTCTTTTAAGTGCATGGTGGTGGGCGATGGAGGCACTGGGAAAACCGAATTCATCAAGCGCCATATAAGCGGCGAGTTCCATAAGGAGTATTTGGCCACTGTTGGATCGGAGGTGCACCCGCTAATGTTCCTTACGAATCGCGGTGCCATACGCTTCAATGTCTGGGACACAGCAGGCCAACAGGAGTTCCATGGTCAGCAAGATGGACAATACATTCAGGCCCAATGCGCTGTCATCTTGTTTGATCTCACTAAGCGTACCACCTTGAAGAATGTGACAAAATATTATCAGGATTTATTGCGTGTTTGCGAGAACATACCCATAGTTGTATGTGGTAATAAATTGGACATAAGGGATCGAATGTTTAAGTCAAAAAGCATTGTCTATCACCGGCGCAAAAAATTGGAGGTGAGTGTTTGTGTGTGTGGCCAAGAAGAAGATGGAGTCTAAAATGTTCTGTTTGCCCCCCTAGTGTTATGATATCTCTGCCAAATTCAATTACAACGTTGAAAAGCCATTCCTCTGGCTGGCCCGCAAACTGGTTGGTGATCCTAGTCTGGAGTTTGTTGCCATGCCAACCCTGCTGCCGCCCGAGATTAAAATGGACGAAGACTGGCATGGAGAGGCCCGGGAGGCTGCCTTGCCCGACTAGGACGAGGATCTTTAAGATAAGACTATAGTTAATGCCAAGGAGAGCTGGAGCAGCCAGCAGCATGTCAACACATATTTATTCCAGAAACAGCAACTCAAATTCAGAGGAAGAAGTCGGAGAGCACATTATTCTATATGGAAAATCACTTTTAAGTACTTGAATCTCCCACTTGAATGATCCCAGGCAAAGGAAACTAAAACAATCCAACCAAACACCATGTTACTAATCTAAGAAATCTTAAAAAAAAAGACAACAAAAATATGAAAAATTATCAATATTTACTCAAAATTTCCGTCTTTGTCTTTCAACACTTAAAAGATCGGCAAATAGTAAGTACAACAATTCAT
The DNA here is from genome assembly GCA_037044535.1 of Lordiphosa magnipectinata. Classification (NCBI taxonomy): domain Eukaryota; kingdom Metazoa; phylum Arthropoda; class Insecta; order Diptera; family Drosophilidae; genus Lordiphosa; species Lordiphosa magnipectinata. The sequence goes on from JBAMBO010000535.1 coordinate 22,460, forward strand.
TCTAAATTAAATGTTAGTTGTGTTTCAAACTAACAAATAACGCTCTTCTTGCTAAACTAAGGGACGATTCACCCAACTTTTTAATAGCTGCTATGTGTTGAATAAACTTATACTTTACTCTGTTATTAGTTAGTTTATGGGATAGATAGCTCTATGAAGAAGATAAGAAATCGGCCCTAAGTAAACAAGCTGAATAGTCCAATCAAGAAAATATTCCTTTGGTTATCCATTTCTTAAAATAGCTGACATTTTAGCTCTTAACGACCCTTATGCTAATAAAACAAGCAAGTTTTAGCAGGCTCGAGGTCATATTATGTTTGGAGGTAGCTGCTAACATGTTGTAGACAGGCAAAGACTGATGATGATGGCACCGTGAGATTCGTGAAATAGTTTGTTTTAAAGCAGCAGTGGGCAAGCCCTTGCTCCCATTGCTCCGAGGTTTTCTTCGGCAATTGGCTCCAGTCAGTCTCATAATAAACTGCGTCGCAATCAACTCGCTTCAAATTGTGAAAAACAACAAAGTCTTTGCGAATCGGAGCACGGCGCCTACAAGACGCGCACACAGACGGCGCAACAGCCGCAAACATCACTAGCTCACTCGTAACTCGAGCCTTTTGTATACCCTTCCAGATGTTTGTAACGCTTAGAAAGAAGCATCTCCAACCACATAAAGTATACATATTCTTAATCAGCATGATGATACATGATATAGGCATGTCAGTCTGTCAGTCCGTTTGTTTATATGCTATCACCTCCGTCAGTTTAAAAGCTATCTTAACCAAACTTTGCACAAAGTCTTTTGGTACTAATACGCTGCACACTTGTCGGAACCGGCCGGATTGGATGACTATAGCATATAGGTCGAACAAGAAATACTTTTTTGTTTTCAATGCAAACGTTCCCAAACCTCGTACTTATAAGTTTTCTATGCTTTCACATAATTCTACCAAGTTTGAAGAAATCGAGCATAGTATAGCTGTGATACAAAAGATAGTTCTGAAAAAAGTCTTAGTAGGACCAACTTTTTTGTTTTCAATGCTGGGGCTATTGCTGAGTTTTAGAAAAATCTAAGGTAACAATGTTAGACAAAAATCATTTAAAACCTTAATTTATGTAAATTATACAAGCTGCAAGGGTATTTCCTCTTTTTTCAGCTTTTTTCACTCTCCGTCCAGCCAAAAACAGCTGTTTTTTCTCTACAAAGTTGGCAACACTGTTCGTTACTGTTAACCGGTTATGTTAATAAAGATTATAGTTCAAAGGTAACGTTTTTAATCGCTGTTAGTTTGTTTTGAGTATCAAAGCTGCCCGACTTCGTCATTGATATCCTTTGTTTGTTGTTAACGGTGTTTCGTGTTGTTGTTGTTGTTGTTGTTATTTGGAAAACACAACTCCGCTGACCGACACGTTGGTTGATTTCTGCCTTTTCATTTTTTGGTTTCTTTTTACTTTTTATGTACGTATGCGGTCACGTTTATTGCCTTTCGGACGCATTGCCAATAACAACAACTGCACCAAAAGTTGTTGGAAAATTGCTGGCACAGCAGCAGCAAAAACAACGGCGGCAACAACAAAACGCACCGAAACACGCAAATTGTTTGCCTCAGCAATTGGCGGCGTGTGACTGTGACGTTTTTTTTTTTTTGTTTTTCCACGCTCTCTTCTTTTGGCTTCTTTTTAAAGCCCGCCTACAAGTATGCAACACAATTTTTTCAATTACAATCACTGGAGCTGCCAACGCGGCGGAAAAATTTCTCACTTTGCTGCTGTTTTTGTTTTCTTTTATTTTTGTTTTTTTTTTTGCAGTTGAAGTTGCAATTGACAATTTATGTGTATTTTCCGTTTTTTAAAAGAATAAAGATGCAGGGGAACCAGCTTTAAGTCGCCCTACGACTTGTTGAACAACAAACCGAGCAATGTTTTGCTCCTTCCTTTTCGCATTTATTGAAATTGCTTCTAAGGATGGTAATAAAATTAGTTTCTTTTGGCATTAGTTCTAACTGTTTGATCCAAATTTGGTTCTTACGCATGTTTTCGACTTGCCAGGATTGATTTTCATTTCATGCCGATTTCAAGGCATCCCTAAAGCCCATTTACATCAACCTAAGAGTTATAGGCAGTTTAAGGTAATTTGGTTTAGTATAATAGATTTTTACTTTTTAGCACGAAAAGTTAGTAAACCATAAACATTGTGCTAGTCACTAAAATAAAACATTTGCTATTAAATATGACTTTAGGAAGACATACATTTAGTTGTTATAACATGAAACATAAGATTTAAAAATTCACACATAAAAAATTAAACTTAAGACATAAAATTCAACATTTGCAATCCATAAATTTCAATATCATTAACCTAGGCCCAATGTTTGTCAGAGTTATAGTTAGATGTAGGTCAAATATTTATATATATTGGTCCCCAGAATGGTTTCATGGCATAGTTAACCCCTCTAACACCCTCTTAATACCCGGATAAGGTATTTTCCATTCCGTTTTGTAGGAAAAGTTGTTTAGCAGAACCCATAAGTAACAATTTCAGGAACCCATGGGACCATGTTTGTTTCTTTGTGGAAGTGCGGAGTGGAAGGGTGCACGGGTGGAAAGAAGGGTTAACAGTGACTTAATAGTGACTTATCATTGACTTAGCAGTGACTTGACAGTGACTAAACAGTGACTTATCAGTGACAGTGACTTGACAGTGACTTATCGTTGACTTAGCAGTGACTAGACAGTGACTAAACAGTGACTTATCAGTGACAGTGACTTATCATTGACTTAGCAGTGACTAGATAGTGACTAAACAGTGACTTATCAGTGACAGTGACTTATCATTGACTTAGCAGTGACTAGATAGTGACTAAACAGTGACTTATCAGTGACAGTGACTTGTCATTGACTTAGCAGTGACTAGACAGTGACTAAACAGTGACTTATCAGTGACAGTGACTTGACAGTGACTTTTCATTGACTTAGCAGTGACTAGACAGTGACTAAACAGTGACTTATCAGTGACAGTGATTTATCATTGACTTAGCAGTGACTAGACAGTGACTAAACAGTGACTTATCAGTGACAGTGACTTGACAGTGACTTATCATTGACTTAGCAGTGACTAGACAGTGACTAAAGAGTGACAGAGACTTATCATTGACTTAGCAGTGACTAAACAGTGACTTATCAGTGACAGTGACTTATCATTGACTTAGCAGTGACTAGACAGTGACTAAACAGTGACTTATCAGTGACAGTGACTTGACAGTGACTTAACAGTGACTTATCATTGACTTAGCAGTGACTAGACAGTGACTAAACAGTGACTTGACAGTGACTTATCATTGACTTAGCAGTGACTAGACAGTGACTAAACAGTGACAGTGACTTATCATTGACTTAGCAGTGACTCAACAGTGACTTATCAGTGACAGTGACTTGACAGTGACTTATCATTGACTTAGCAGTGACTAGACAGTGACTAAACAGTGACTGAGACTTATCATTGACTTAGCAGTGACTAAACAGTGACTAAACAGTGACTTATCAGTGACAGTGACTTGACAGTGACTTATCATTGACTTAGCAGTGACTGGACAGTGACCAAACAGTGACTTATCAGTGACAGTGACTTGACAGTGACTTAACAGTGACTTATCAATGACTTAGCAGTGACTAGACAGTGACTTATCAGTGACAGTGACTTAACAGTGACTTAGCAGTGACAGTGACTTATCATTGACTTAGCAGTGACTAGACAGTGACTAAACAGTGACTTATCAGTGACAGTGACTTGACAGTGACTTATCATTGACTTAGCAGTGACTAGACAGTGACTAAACAGTGACTTATCAGTGACAGTGACTTGACAGTGACTTATCATTGACTTAGCAGTGACTAGACAGTGACTAAACAGTGACTTATCAGTGACAGTGACTTATCATTGACTTAGCAGTGACTAGACAGTGACTAAACAGTGACTTGACAGTGACTTATCATTGACTTAGCAGTGACTAGACAGTGACTAAACAGTGACAGTGACTTATCATTGACTTAGCAGTGACTCAACAGTGACTTATCAGTGACAGTGACTTGACAGTGACTTATCATTGACTTAGCAGTGACTAAACAGTGACTAAACAGTGACTTATCAGTGACAGTGACTTGACAGTGACTTATCATTGACTTAGCAGTGACTGGACAGTGACCAAACAGTGACTTATCAGTGACAGTGACTTGACAGTGACTTAACAGTGACTTATCAATGACTTAGCAGTGACTAGACAGTGACTTATCAGTGACAGTGACTTAACAGTGACTTAGCAGTGACAGTGACTTATCATTGACTTAGCAGTGACTAGACAGTGACTAAACAGTGACTTATCAGTGACAGTGACTTGACAGTGACTTATCATTGACTTAGCAGTGACTAGACAGTGACTAAACAGTGACTTATCAGTGACAGTGACTTGACAGTGACTTATCATTGACTTAGCAGTGACTAGACAGTGACTAAACAGTGACTTATCAGTGACAGTGACTTGACAGTGACTTATCATTGTTTTAGCAGTGACTAGACAGTGACTAAACAGTGCCTTATCAGTGACAGTGACTTAAGAGTGACTTAACAGTGACTTAACAGTGACTTATCATTGACCTAGCAGTGACTTGACAGCATAAAAAAAACATATTCAGTTAGATCTACGAAACGTAAGAACTTCTGATTTTACCAATAATCGTTAGACAAAGATTTTAGGAAGACCCTTTGACATATGTGCTCATCGGTCATTCGGCTTCTGGTGCCAGAAACCACACTTTTTATAGCAGAAGCCAAGCGTTCCAATGGCACAAAGTTCCCGGTATAATAAGGTATGACCATGTCAAGTCAGAAAGCACTGGCAATGTGTCTTTCTCTTCCATCCAGAACTTAATAGGGTACCGTTCCAGCGTAAATAATGGTAAACTAAAATTCCCACAAATTCCAAGAAGTCAATATCATTTATACATACATATTAATACGTACAAAAGGTTTAAAATTTGATGTCGCTTTGATGTCGCACACTTTTGTTTGAAGGGCGAACAATATACGTGCAGCATGACGATAGGCGAAAGGTCAAAAATTGGCTTTGGAGAAGAGGAAAGCATTAAATACCAGAGACAAGGCCTTTGTCTTTGTGACCTTAGCTTTGAACTGAATAAGGCCAAAGAGTGAGAGGGACGCAATAAATCTGTGAGTTTTCCCCCATTAAAATGAACGCATTTTGTTCGTATAATTGCTACGATGATGATACGAGCCGTGTGCGGACGTCCTAACATTTAACGTTTCTAAAGATTAGCTACATTTCAGTGAAGCATTTCTATGCTTTGCTGTTTCTGTGCATCACCTTTAATGAAATAACTTTTAAACATTTTGCTTTACATGTCCAGAGCACAAGAAACAATTATTCGCAACAGTGTGACCGAATACTATAACAAAAATATCACCAAAAAATAATCGATTTCCGATATATCGCCTCGGAAAAATATGCGATAATGATATTTGTCATTTTGGGCAAAAATATTGATATTTCGATATATCGATGATATTTTCGACAACCGTATTTGACAGTCACTAGACAGTGACTTGACAGTGACTTTAAAGTTAAGTTTACAATCAGACTTATCGTCGTACTGACTCTTTTTTTCACGATATGCCCTGCTCACAACGATTGGAAGGCGCCAACGATTGACAACACACCTTGACTAGTCCTACGGTCTTTTAGAGTAGGCAAGTTCAGAAGTCGTTGCCTATCTATATAGGGATATAGGGAGGCAAACGGTAGACCAGCATCCCAGTTTAAGCACTTAAGTGCGGAGCGAAGAAACTGCTTTTAAACCGATTCCAGTATAGACTTGATAGAAAGCATATTGCGGTGACCAAATGCTTGAGTAATACTCTAGCGATGAGCGAACGAGAGACACGTAAGGAAGCCGGGTTAGGTATGGATAGCCAAACTTCTTAGACCAATGCTTAAGATAGAGCATATTAACGTTGCACCAAAATTGAAGATTGTTAAGGTCAAGTTGAAGACATTTATATGAATTAGGAGAAGAAAGAGTCATAGACAGCTTAGCATAGTTCGCACACATTAAGACTGGAGATGACTTAACAAACTGAGGAAGATCATTGATAAACAAACCAAATACTAAAGGTTCTAGGTGACTACCTTGCGGTACACCAGAAGTGACACATACTACCTCAAAGTTTCAAGTTTCTCAGAAAGTTTTTGTGCAGCGGAATGATAAAAAATTCCTTCCAAATGGGTGGAAAATAGCTTTTGGACAATGGACATTTGGAAAAGTTTAGTTGATGGCTGTAAAGAAAGCTAGCACAGTTTTTAAGGACACAACTGGGAATCAAGTCAGTTAATCTAGCCCAAATCGGCGAGACTGAAATCGGCTTCAATTTAGATTTTTTTTCTTACTAACTTTTAAAGACGAAAACTGCTTGAATACGAGAAGACAATTGATCTCGACTTCGAACTTGTAAGCAATTCTCGCTCTCGCTCTCAGTATTTTCGGCTTGGATCCAAGAACATTCCGTCAAACATCAAAACTGTTTGATATCAAGCACGATCGACACCACGAAGACACCTTTAAACGTACGGTTCATGAATTATAGGCTTATTTATGGAATCTGTACAGGGACACTTAAAGTCAGTCTCAAAAAATCGATTAATTTAACATTACATAAAATTTGTAGAATTTAATAAATCCTTTGTTTTATCATATTTGAACTGCAATTTGCTTTATGACCTGTTCGCTGTACAAAATGTCGAGTGGCTGCACTTAGGTTAACGGGTGAAGGTCGCTGGTACATCCATCCAACCATCCATCCATTCATCAAGTATTTGTCGTTTGTCCAACAACAACAACAACAAGAAACAGCCTATACATACCTGTCCGCCCCTTCCTACCCCACCATTTCGTCAGCTTTGTCTTTGGCGTTCTGCTTCTCGTTGACTGACTTTCTCGCAACAATTCGCCGTTGTTCTCGCTAGGCTAGGTGCAACTGTAGCTACAGTTGGGGACTGAAATATTTCAATGCAAGAGTCACAGTCGCTCCTTCATCTTCCACTCGGGCGACGTTTATTTGTTTTATTTTAATTGCAGCTACGAGCCCCAGAGGCTTTGGTTTTCGTGCGCAGAACGCAGTTTTTGGGCCTGACTTGACATTTGACTGAGACTTTATAATAATGACATTTTAATTAAATAAAAGCTCAAGTATTCTTCACATATTATTGTTGTTGTTATTATTGTTGTTGCTGTTGTTGTTGTTGCCTTGCATTTTGCCAGCTGCTGTTTTGACTATTGTTGTCAACAAAATAATCGCAAAGCAATAAGACTGAGAACAAAGGAGGCTGGAATTATATACAGAGTAGATTCATTTTGTCAATGTTATCAAATGTCGAAGGGAACTGATTTAGAATGTTGGGATATTAAAGTCATTCAAAGAAGGTAGAATTGTCGTTCAAGCCTGACGAACTTTAACAATTTGGCTATGCGCCACTGCCCGCACTATCGGAACCGTCGACTTCACAATGCCAACACAACCGAAAACACAGTCCTTAAAATTGGTATACTTCCTAACTACTCCTCCATCTACACAGCCGAAATAATAGCCATTCTAGAAGCGCTCAAAATAATAAGAGCTGAGTTTGACAAATTAGTTATTTGTTCAGACCCACTTTCTTCATTGAAATCAATCAGAAATATACAAAATTATACCTACTACGCGGAAACTATTCGAACAGTACTTACAACACACCCAAATGAAATTCAACTCATGTGGCTCCCAAGCCACATCAACATTATTGGTAACAACTTAGGCCCAATTTCTCAATGTCCGGTTAGTCAAACTTACCGAATTTGCGTGTCTCATGCCGTCTTTGGCGAGAACCGAGCGGCAAAGTTAACCGCTGCCTTATGATGGGTTCAAATTTTAACCTGCCGGCAAGTTGCTATAGAACTATCGATATTTTTATCGATAGACAAACAGCTGTGTCCAACACTTGTTTTGTTTACTTTATTAATTGCCAAAACAAAATGTTTGTAAATAAACGAATTTTTTACATCCGCGCAATGGAAATGAAACTGGAGGAAACAGAGCCACGAGAGACCTTATTATTTTAATGATCTGGATGATGCCAAATTTGTTGTAAGATTCAGGTTGACAAAATCAACATGTAAAATAGTTCTTGCTGGTATTAGAAATCAAGTGTCTTCTCAAAGTAACAGTTAAAACCTTAACTTCTTTTGTCATTCAAATTTTTTGATCTCTGGGATTGTTAACAGGAATCATGCATTGTTGTCAGAGACCAAACTTTTGGTGGCGCTGCGTTTTTATGCAAGTGGCAGCTTCCTCATAACTGCAGGTGACTTCTGTGGTGTCAGCGTCCCGTCGGCAAGTCGTGTAGTTAAAGAAGTGACCCACTTGTTTGCTTATTAACATTTTCTTCTTTTTGAAAAACCTATATAAATTGTAAATTATTTATCCGCCGATACTTGGACTTGAACTCAGTACCTTACCTGCGCACTGAAACACTGACACCATCGCTTTACCATCGAGCGTCAACTGTTAGGCACAACCAGTTGCAGTTAAAGAGCAGAGATTTTCGCAGCCTGAGTTCTTATACTGCAACTGGCTGCGCTTAACAATTGACCCCCTACGGCAAAATCGACTAATCGGCCGTGTCAATGTGTTATTGGACAAAGAGGTCGTGGTTCGAGTCCCAGGAGGGGTGGGTTGCATTGCAACCGAAAATTGTTTTTCTATATATATCAAACAAATTTTCAACTGAAGCTTTACAGAAAACTGTAGGATGGTTGAAAAGTTGCGAGATGATAAATCTTTTTTTTTAAGATTTTTAAGCTCATTTCAAGGTTTTTTAATCTTGTTTTTATAAGATTGCAAGGTTTTTGAAAACGAGATTTTCAATTTAGATTTTAGATTGATTTTTTTTATCAACATTTCAATTGTGCATCTGTCAAAATCGTGCTAAAAGAATGGTGTTTTCTATAACTCGTCGATTTCTGGAAGGTCGGTAATTAAATACCCTTTCGACTAAAGATGAATTTCTTTGGGTTTCAGAAGTCTTCGGCCACCCTCACGTATGGAACAGCAATCTCATGCTGTGGCAAGGATGCGTCTTCAGGAATGATGAAACAGTTAGAGACCAGGTTCCAATACAAGGAAGTTTGACGACAAACACCTCCATCAGAAATCTGGCCAATCGTCCCAGCGTCAACATACAAAATTTTGTACTGTGCATTTCTTAAAACGATCCCGAAATATATCGATTTAGCAATATTTTTGACACAACGACCGAGACAAAAAGCGCAGTGTGACCATTAATCGACATGCCAACAAGATCGCTGAATCATTAGACTTGAACCAACAAAGACCCAACTGAAAAATCCTTGTGTTAAATTGTATCTAATAGAATGATTGCTTCATATTACCAACTGCGCAAAGTCTTCTGCTTTCATTCGTAAAAAATTTTTGTAAAGTCGCAACTTGGAGCATTGATGAGCTTTACGCAGCAGCCTTCGCGGAGTGAAACCCATGGCCTAACATACACACTGCAGCGACAACCGACTTCGATATACCCGTTACTCATGGAATGAATTGTCCAATCCGATGTGTTTCAGAAATTTCTAGAGATTTTGGGATCAGTTGTTTTTAAAAACAACAAATTAATTGACAACCCTTTTGCTGACAAGTGAGTGGAGTACTCAAATATAAATTCAATTTTCATATTGCTGGGAGAAGGCCGTCGTCGTGGGATACAAAATCGTAACAAGAGTTTCAGATATGTTGCAATCCACTTTTAATTTCTAATGAAACGTAATCAGCTGTTTACACGGCGGTCGTTCGACCTTTTTTGGTATTTTTTGCCTGAGACTGGTCGTCCGGCCACTTTGAATTTGGGACGGTCGTAGACTCTACGACTGGAAAAAAGCAGTGCTGTCAGACCGTATTGATCACAAAAATATGGCAGCCGTGTGCAATTTTGAACGATAGCTATCGGAATATGCACCCGCGTTCATTCGAAAGAATTCTTTAAATTGGAAAGGATTTGCCTTACCAAAAACACCCGAAACTTTTGTTCAAATGAAAAAATACAATGGATTAGCTAATGATTCATTCAAATGGGAATTATTGTTCTTACATGCAGCCACTAAGCTCTTAGAATTGGCTCTGATTAATAATATGCTAATTGTTATTCACATAGCTGGTGGCTAATGGGTACTGGGCCCTGGGTACTCGTCGTAGCCTTAGCTTAATCTACACGGATTTGGCTATGGGCTGCATCGGCTCATGCTCCTCATCCGACTCGGTGGTGTCACGGATTAGCTGCAGAGGCAACAGCTGGCTTAGATATCACAGGTTTCATTATAGGCATAAACATGATGGCCAACTCCATCCACCATTTTTCTGCCACTTTGGAATTTAATCAACTCGTCCGAAAAGGAGTCGATCCAAGAGCGAAAGCCGTATATGTAAAAAGATGGGTCATCTTTGTTGCGGTTGAACATAGGGTGCTTGGTCTAGCAGGAGGATTGCATCATGGTATGGAATGCGGATTCGCCAGTGGGGTGCCGTGAATTGCATTGCATTGATGGTTATACTGTGCATTTACGACTCCGAGAAGCAATTTCAAGAAAAACGAAAGCATAATTATCAGTAGAAAGCAGAAAGAGATTACAGCTTTACTACTCACCGAAAGGCCAATTCTGCCAGTCCCAGCAAATAAATGTTTGCTCCTATGACCAAAGCCGAAATGGTGGTACCAAAAATGGCAAATACCAAAATTGAAGCAATATTCTGGAAAAAGTTGCACTTGTGAAAAGACCTCCCCTCACGCTTCCAGCTGCCGGTTTCACTCGACATTACATTCAACGAGAGGCCAATGAACGCGCCCAGGAACACCACCACAATGCTTTCGAGTAGATATTGGGTAGTGTGGGATTCGGGTAGATACCTTTTTCAGCAGATAAACACCAGGTGGCTTTCTGGTGTCTACTTCTTATTCGTCAGAAGATGATAGGTGTCTTTCTAGAGTCTCTATTTGTGCCACACACAAAATCAAGTAAAAAAGTCGTTCACTCAAAGTTGAAATTGATTGATGTTCCCCTCAACTGTGCTGTGGAATTCACGCATTATGGCTCTGATTAGATGACGTTTGCAATTGTTCCCATTCCCGTTTAATGGCGCTTTATCAGATTTTCCAAAGCATTTCATCCACACTAGGCAAGCTTTCAATTATATCCATTATTATTTTCCATTTTAACATCGAAATTCAAATTAAATTAAAAGTAAACAAAAAACAGCTATTTGCGACTGTTCGCTCCATGTAAACAGCTAAAAGGTCGTAGCCCCAAAAAGAAGTCGTACGACCGCAGTGTCAATTCGATATAAGCCACTTCTCTGTCGCGATATCTGACTGATTTTCCATATGGCATTACTGCCTCTTCTACCATAAAAACGAACTAAAATTGGTAAAGATCAAAATAAATGCTACAATGTGTAGTTAAAACTAGTCTTCCATTTTGTAGTTTGAATTTCTCGCCGATACTATTTATCGATAGGTTCTAATCGATACTTCATTGAATTAAACTTTTAAATGAAATATGTTTTTGACCAAGTAGGCTACGATTTAAGTTTCTCTTTTTTAATCGACGACATTCGCTCGCTTGAACGAAAAAATTAAAACAATTTCGAGACGTCCTCACAATTATTTTTATCAAAATAAAATACTATTATAATCATGTCGCGTACTTCGGGTCGTCTTTCCAATACACATATGCCGCTAGTCACAAATCTCTTGCGCCAGGCGCAATTAGCCGAGATGCCAGACGAAAAGGAAACGCTGGAGTATCATGAAAAAATGAACAAAGTGTGGCGTTCGCAGTTCAGCTCTCCGGATTTGGTCCCTTTGGCTATTGGCATGGAGTTTGCGCCAATGAAGGATGCTGCCTCGCAAACTAAGGATGATGAGGAGGAAGGTAATATTTTATATATTGCAGGGAACTTTAGATTCCGATAATGAGAATAAGCATGAATACTTTTGCTCACTCTCTTTTTCAATTGCAGTTTTATCCCTTACCCTTACCCGTCGCTGTCGCCTGTGAAGAGAGGGAGACTTGTTGACTCGCATGGAGCATAATGTTTATTTTTTTTTTTATTATATGAAATAAAATGTTCAATTTGTTCTATGGGTGCAACAAATTCCAAAACTAACAAAGATCTGCCATTTGAAAAACTAAAATCAGAAATGTTTGGATTTTCGCAGCAGCAGCAGCTTTGCTTTCAGTTGCTTCTGCACGTACAGAGTACAGTGCAGTCGGGCTTGATCGGACGTGTCCACAAAGTGAGAGAATACATTGGTCTTTGGAGCCGGATTAGATTAAACAACTTTACAAAAATATATAGATGAAAGCTAGCTTCGGCTCGACCGAAGTTTATATATACCCTTGTAGCTTGTATAATTGATATAAATTAAGGTTTTAAAAGACTTTTGTCGAACATTCTTGGCAGAGTTATTTCCCAAACTCAGCAATAGCTGGCGCCACTGCTTTGACCATTGTGGCAGCCCTGTCTACCTCTGGTCACAGCATTCATCGTGCACCATCCCTAACGCAGTAGCAGAACGACAACACACTCGCCATCCCTGACGCGCAGTTTCTATCTTGGTTTCGATTCGCGCGGGTGGCGCCCGCTTTGCTCTTTTCAAGTATACAATAATTGTTAGCTTAAGTTATATTGAATAAAGTTTGCTTGCCAGTTTGTTGTATGGCAGCTATACGATAGATTCTTCAGATTTTGACCAAACTTCCCAAAATTGTGTGGAAACTGTTAATATTCACAACTGGAAGGTATAAAGACACTACCATTGAAAACATAAAAGTCTAACTTTTGTATGGCAGCTATACTATATAGTTGACCGATTTGCATCAAACTTGTTGGAAATATGTAAAAGCATAGAAAACTTATAAATACGAGGGTTGGGCACGTTTGCTTTGAAGATAAAAAAGTTTTTCTAACTAAAACTACTTTTTCGACCGATAGTTCCTATGGCAGCTATATGATATAGTCAACCGATTTGAATCAAACTTGGCAGAATTGTGTGATAGCATATAATATTGATCAGTAACAAGTTTGGGGGCGAGAGCATTGAAAACAAAAAAGATTTTCCTAATAAGACTTTTTTTCAGACCTAACTTTTCTATGGCAGCTATACCATATAGTTGATCGATTTTCAATCAACTTGGTGGAATTATGTAAAAGCATAGAAATCTTATAAATACGAGGGTTGGGCACGTTTGCGTTGAAGACAAAAAAGTTTTTCTAACTAAAACTACTTTTTCGACCGATTGTTTCTATGGCAGCTATATGATATAGTCAACCGATTTGAATTAAACTTGGCAGAATTGTGTGATAGCATTTAATATTGATCAGTTACCAGTTTGGGAGCGATAGCATTGAAAACAAAAAAGTTTTTCCTACTAAGACTGTTTTTCAGATCTAACTTTTGTATGGCAGCTATACTATATAGTTGACCGATTTGCATCAAACTTGTTGGAAATATGTAAAAGCTTAGAAATCTTATAAATACGAGAGTTGGGCACGTTTGCTTTGAAGCTAAAAAAGTTTTTTTATCTAAAACTACTTTTTCGACCGATAGTTCCTATGGCAGCTATATGATATAGTCATCCGATTCGTCCGGTTCTGACAAATGTGCAGCGCCTTTGTACCAAAAGGCTTCATGCAAAGTTCGGTTAAGATAGCTTTAAAACTGACGGATGTGATAGCATAGAAACTGACGGACGGACAGACGGCCATGGCTATATAAACTCAGCTCGTCATGCTGATCAAGAATATATATACTTTTTGTGGTCGGAGATGCTTCTTCGCTTCTTAATATACCCTCTACAGGGGTAAAAAAAAATGATATATCTTTATTGAAAAAAATCGTAGAAATGTTTGGGATAGTTTATTTCAAAGTTTAAGAGTATTACTTTACTATAATAAGGCCTATTTCCAGAATAAATAAAAATGTATGTTACGAAATTGCCAGTTATTTATGATAAGTGGATTGTAAGCTATAGTGGGACCACAAAGTCTTAAAAAACCCTAAAAAAAATACCGAAAACGGCCTGCCGCTGCAGCCAAATGGTAGTATTACTTTACAATAATATCAAAGAGAGTCAAAACGAAAATATAGATTCCCCACAAACTCAAAAAAATTTTCGGAACCTCCGGTTTGCGGGTTCGAACCAAAATTTAACAACGGTTAAAGTTCGGAAATTTGAGGTTCAAAGTTTTTGGGAGTTGGTTTTGGTTCGAACCTTGGTTCGTTGGGTAAGACGCAATATATTTACAAACAACAATACAATAGGTATAAACTTGATGCCTGGATACATTGTAAGACTGTAAGACGTCAATAATAATTAACGTGAGGTTGGCGCTCGTGTGCTGGATATGGACTGCCTTCTTAGCTAGTGTATAAATCTTCAGTACGCCCTCTCAAAAAAAATTCAAAAATGTCTTAGGGTCGATTTCTCTTCTTCCAAATAGTTGCTATGTGTCAAATAAGCTCAAAATTTACTCTGCTATTTGTTAGTTTATGTGATGAGAAATCGGGCCTAAATGTCAAATAATTAGCTAGAATTACAGGTTCCAGCAAAACTGAATAGTTTACGAGTTGCGAGCTTACCAAAGAGCTATATCTGGTGGAAAAAATAGTAAAAATGACAACGCTGCGTTTGGCACACACTTCTGTTTGTATGAATGTATGTACTTCTGTTGCTGAACAAGATGTGGCACCGAGTGGCTTAGATTGGCGCATATGTATATATATAAGATGACAAATAAAACGTTCAATACCTTGTGCAGAGTACATAGGTGTTTACATTGAATTTGTAATACATTACAAATTAATATCTTTGACTGGGAGAACTGTGGTCTATGCGTATGTAAATAACATAAACTTCGCATAAGTATGAATGTATACATATGCACATAGGTAGGCAAATGTGTACTACATACTATAGCACGCGCTGAGTCTTCACGTATTTAAATTGTTTTACATATGTACATTGTACATACATACGTGTATGCTTATACCAAAGATTTATAGAAATTATATATGACGCAAGTGAAACAGAAAACGATTTTCTTGGCATCTGACATTGGATCACAATTTCGGCTTCTCGCTGCCTTTACGAGGAATACTTGTATTGAAATTTAGCTATACGTTTTAATAATTGGTTAAATGAGAGCTAAAAGATTTATAGATTTTGTAGATGACGCATGTGAAAGAAAAACCGATTGTTCTTGGGAGCTGACATTGGATCCCACAAAAAAAAATTTAAAAAGTTTTGTATGAGATGCGGTATCTACATATGTAGTGTCTTTGCTTATACCCATTGGGAGTGTGAAAAGGAGAAAATAACAAATCGAAGATATCGGGTTCATCTATCTATCGTCCTCGTGGTTCGGTTCAAGGTTTGGTTCACAGCAAAAAAATATAATGTTAATGACAAAACTATATAAAATTATATCAAAGACATGTGAGTAATCAAATGTTAAAAAAAAACCGTGCCTACTGTTTCTGAATAGCAAAGGAAGAACATTAACCATCGGCTGAGTGCACTCTCCAGAAATTGGTTCTCTTCAAACTCATCAAAAGTTTCTATTATGGATGATGAGACTTATTTCACAGTAGAGGGCCCACGAGTGGATACCCAAGCACTACTTCAAGCTTTCTCATACTCAGCCACCTGCTAATGTCACTCAAATAACAAAGACCAAGTATCCTAAGAAGGTTTTACTGCTGCTGTCCACAAGTGAACGTGGCATCAGCAAACCCGTCTTTTTTAAGGCAGGATTGGCTGTTAATACGATGATTTACAAGGAACATTGCCTTCCAGTGCTTAAAAAATTTATTGTTATTCTGTAATTCTGCTAAATTTGGACCAATTTGAACAGAAAGGTCTACGGCAAGAGATATAAGCCCAAAAACATCAATTGCTTGATCTTAAAAATCAGAAGGGAGCTGGCGAACATCGATACAAACGGAATTCAGGAGGCGATGCGCAAAGCTCCTCAAAATATAAGCAAGTCTGATCGCTATGGTCATGTAATTTTTTTGTAAAAATAATTTAAAGTATAAAAAAAAACATATCTAGACTCAAATTACTAAAAATCTCGATGTGATGGACCATTTCTGAAAACATATTCGTGTTCAGCACACGAAAATCATCTAGAATCACCACCAACCCTTCAATATACTGGACCTTGGTTCCCCCCAGTGCACATTGGGCGATTTTCCCAAAAAAGTGGCATAAAGTCAAAAAATGTATGGTAGAATATTAAAAAAACCTTGTTATTTATTAATAGTAAACACTTCAGGAAGCTTAAAAAAATTTTTGTTTTTTGCTGGGTGGCAACTCTCTTTATGTGGCAGCCTCTTAAAGTCAGCTGATGGCAAGCAGCTTTCGATTGTAAAAGTTACCGCGAAAATTTTACTTCTGCAATTGATCAGTGTGCGTATGTTTTTATGCAGTTTAATATATATATTTAGTATGGAAAACAAAGATCAAGGTATATATAATCTGTATGTTATGGCAAAAGTACATAAATATTTGTGTTGTTGTTTTTGTCCAGTGTTGTTGTTGGTTGTATTTGAACTAAAATTTTAACAATTGTAATCGTGTTCCGTGAAGTATTTCTATATCAAAGAGCAAGCCAGAGCAGGCAACTAATAATGGCAAGTTACTAACTTAAATGTCTATTTTCATTTGGTAAAAATCTCATTTCCCCGTTTTCCCCCGTTTATACAAAAAATGCACTTGCAGTTGTTGTTGCGATTACCAACAGCGAGCTTGCCGATATTTGGAACGGCAACAATCGTAACGCAAGCGCTGTAACGTCGTTTATTTTAACAAAAATAAATAAAGATGATTTGAGCATATCGCACATGAATACAATAGAAGCCAAAGTATCAATTTTTGTAAAACATATTAAACGGTATTTACGCAAACATCACGCAGATCTGGATAAAATTAAGTCGATTTACTCAGAATGGTTTTCAAAAAGTTTTGAAATACGAATCGATATGGAGGATACCAAAAATTCATCACCTTCCAAAATAGGACGCCCAAAATTAGGGTATACAGAGGCCGGGTCAAGGCTTAGAAGGTAAATGGCTCTAGAAGTTGCCATAGCAAATGACTTGTCAGTTCCTTTACTTCTGCATGCAGCCTCAACATCTGCGCGAAAAAGAAAAAATAATGAAGCAGTCGTCGTGCAGCAGGAAGTCAATATAGAAAAAAAAATTAAGAATGTGTCAAACAAAGAGCCTTTAAAAATGTCAAATAATGTAGCCTTAGCCTATATATTGGAAAATGGGCTAACAAAACAACAATATATTAATACTAAGAAACTAAATAAGGCGTACGGGAACGACATATATCCTGGTTATGATGCAATAAAACAAACGAAGATGCAGTGCAGACCAACAGGAGTACAAATTACAGAATCTGTTGCAAAGTTTTCTTTGCAGGATTTGCTAAGCCATACGGCTGAACGAATTTTAATTTTACAAAAGGAAGTTTTGGAACAAATGGAAAATGTTACAGAGTGCACACTTATTGCATGCTATGGATTTGATGGGTCGACCGGTCAAAGTTCCTATAAACAGAAATTCGATTTTGATGAACCCGATTCTTCCGACAGTTCTCTATTCGTGGCAACTATGATTCCAATAAGATTAGTGGATTCTTTAAATCGTTTAATTTGGGTAAACAAAAGCCCCCAGTCTGTACGCTTCTGCAGGCCGATTAAAATTGAATACGCTAAAGAAAGCATTGCAAAAATCCAAGAAGAAAAGCATAATTTAGATATGCAAGTAGCAAACTTGCAAAATTTTAAATCACATAGCGCAAACATTTCTGTTAATTTTAAAACATATATGACATTGATTGACGGCAAGGTACTTAATGTTTTAACAAATACGAAATCTACGCAATGTTGTCCTATATGTGCTATAAATCCAAAAGCGCTTATGCACATTAATGATTTCAGTTCTAAAATTTTTAAACCTAAACCTGACTCTTTGAAATACGGCGTTAGTCCGTTACACGCCTGGATCAGGTTTATGGAATTCGTTTTAAACATATCATATCGAATCGATATTAAAACTTGGCACGTAAAAGGAGAGAATAAAAACAAAATGATATCGCGGAAGAAGGAAATCCAACAAAGAATATGGAAGGAAATGGGATTACATATTAGCATACAAAAACAGAATGGATCTGGTAACAGCAACGATGGGAATACGGCGAGGCGAATCTTTGCAAATACCAAACTTTTTGCAGAAATCACATTGTTTGACGAGGTCCTATTAAATAAATTCCACCATTTATTAATAGCAATTTCGTGTGAATTTGCCATAAACACAGACAAATTTCGAAGTTTTTGCAACGATACATTTTTATTGTATATGCAGGCGTATCCATGGTACCCAATGTCCCCAACAGTTCACAAGATTATAGTTCACGGATCAGATATTATGGATCAGTTTGTAGTTCCTGTTGGGTGCCTGGGCGAAAATGCATCAGAGGCACGCAACAAACTCTATAAAATGGACCGACGTTCCCATGCTAGAAAAAATTGCAGGCTAAATAATATAACTGACGTTTTTTATAGATCTATTGACTCATCCGACCCTCTAATTTCAAGCTTGAATATACATAATACTCCAAAACTGCTTAAAAAAAAATCACTTCCTGCAGAAGTTATTGCGTTTTTGGAAACTCCAACCTTAAATTTAAGTTTATGCTATATATCTGAAGAAAATAATAATGAAAATTTTAATTTTAATAATAATAATAACATGGATAGTGAAACAGATGACGAAGAAGATTATGATAACATCAATGAATATTCGTTCGTTTTAGATGAGGAAGATTTTTAACTGCTTATTTGTAAAGTTTTTAATAATATAACTACATATATGAATAAAAATTTGTTATCTTTTTTATTTAATATTATGTCTAAGTATAATAAAATAAAGCTTTTAATTTTGTTTCAATTTTAGTTGAACATTTATAATTTTTTCTTAAATAAATGCACTTATTAGTGGCGGCCTACACATATGCGCAAAAAAAGGAGTGACCCAATTGTCGAAAAAAAAATCCGAAATTAGAGTTAAATATAACGAACATTTAAAAAAAATATTATGTCTCTAGCTTTATTTTTAGACTTTATGCCGCCAAAATCGACAAATCGCCCATAGTGCAGTGTTATCTTCTCCTTGAGGAGAAGATGCATTAAAGTACACGGATATAGGTTTAGATCGAGAGTGTGTTCTAGGGATCACCGACCTGAGATGGGTCTTGCGGCATTGTTGGTCAAGGTAGGATGGACAAGTTGCTATTACCACAACATCCGGAAAGTACATTTACAAACACTCAAATGTCACAGCAGCTGCAACAACATATTTGCAGTTGACTTACAGAAGCCATGCGTCCTAATATCAGCTTTATTTCTCTTTCCTATCTTTTCTATCTTATATTGAAAATCAACGCCAAATTGTAGCACGCCGATTTCTAATAAATTGATCTATATAGTCCGCGAGTAGGTAGCACAATGATCAATTGTATAGAGACCCAGCACTTTGCCGACGACAATATGTGCCGAAACCAGCGCGTACTTCATTCGTAGCTACATCCTACATCAGCTCGTCAGACTGAACATATTCATCGTTGTATGTTACACGTTCTAAAAGTATACACTACACAAAAAAAAAAAAAAAAATGGACCGCATGTTCGATTTAAGTTCTGATTGCACACATCTTATTTTTATTGATCCATGATCTAAGTCCGCTAAAAGCTATTTTGCATGAATTGCATAAAAAAATATGCAAAATATGCAAAGAACCTTTTTTTATATAATTACATAATGATTCTGTGCTAACCATTTTCTGATTTTGTTGCAAATCTGTTTGAACTTGTAAATCAACTTCACCAATTCAACTTGTTATCAATTAAAATGCCGAAAATTAGTGATAAAAACACACTTTTAATTCAAAAATGGATAAGAGATTTGCCCTCCAACTGTTTTGCAATAAATTTTTACATAGCAGGCACTGCGCCCCCTTTAGAATTTTAAACACAATACGAAGAAGTGAAGCTTAATAGACAATTGCCATCTATTAATTATTTATAATAATCTAAACTCATTAATTTTTTTTCAAATTTCACAAGTTTTTGGTCCGTATGATGTTCACCTGATATTTACCCGTCTTCGTGTCAATTAAAACTCATATAAGAATTTCGCATATGTTAAAATTTCTTTAAACCGATTGACCGACACCTCCTATTTACCCGTCTTTAACTGCCAACTATTGAATCTTCATGATAATCTAAACTAATCATAAATTTTTGTATATAGGGGGGAGAGGGATTTATGGACCGCTTGAACTTGACCCGTCAATTTACCGGTCTACATTATAATCTAACTCTTGCAAAAGTTTTGTAAATTTCGCAACTTTTTGGACCGTTGGAGTTAACCATTTACGCGACCACAATTGCCATCTATCACTTCTTAATGATTCCCAAAACTCATAAGATTTTGTAAATTTCGCGAAAAATCTAAACTCAAATAATAATTTTGACTTCCCATTATTAAGTCTTCATAATAGTCTTTGGTCATATAAAAAAAATTTCTAATTTCGCGATTTTTTTAACCGTTAGATCTACACCTCCTACCACTATACTCGCCTACATTGCTATCCATAAAACATTCATAATAATATAATAGGCCATACGAACAATTAGCATATTTTGATCTGTTCAATCCTGCCTGCGCGCCTCGTAAATACTCAAATGAAAATTTAACAAATTTCGCAGTTTTTGGTCTAAGCCTCTTATATACGCGTCTTCAATTGCCATCTATCCAACCTTAATAGTTATCTTAGGCCCTTCGAAAATTTTTGCAAATTATGCGATTTTCTTGACCATTTGATCTACTCCTCCTATTTACCCGCCGGAAGGGAATTCTTTATGTTAATCTAAGCTCAAATGAGAAATGATGAAATGTGTAATCTTCCCACAGACGCTGTGTGACCTCATGCAGACCGGACTGACAACACTGGCTGAGTGGACGACATCTTGTGGTCTGGGTGGTGTAAACCCAGACAAAACGGAACTAGTACTCTTCACCAGGAGATACAAAATTCCTAACCTTATCCCTCCTAAAATCAATGGAGTAAGCCTAACATTTGGACACAATGCCAAATACTTGGGAGTCATTCTGGATAGGAAGCTACTCTGGTATGACAACATAAATGACCGCATAAAAAAGGCAACAATTGATCTTTTCTCGTGCAGAAAGGTTATAGGCCGAAAATGGGGGTTTTCCAAATATATATAGTACCTTGGCTTAACACCGCCGTAGTACGCCCTATATGAATCACTAGTATGGTGGCCAGCACTCGGGAAAAAATTTGTCCTGAACAGCCTAAATAAGGTACAGGAGAAGCACTGAGATATGTATGAGCGGCGCGCTCCGAACGACACCAACGGAAGCGCTCAACACCATATTTCATCTCAAACCACTAGACCTTGTAGCAAAACAGATGGCTATCACAACAACCCTCAGACTACGAGAATCCGACACCTGGAACGGGGGTAATTTCGGACACTCTACTATACTCGGCCACCAAGCGGGTATACCGTCAAATACGGACTACTGTATACCTCTAGCGACGTTCGAAAAATCGTACGACATCTACATCCCAAGCAGAATCGAATGGGAAAACCTTCCCCATAGCAGAGCTAACGCCATAAATATAGGAACATAGACGGAAACGAGTCTGCGGACAAACTGGCCAGACTAGGCATAACCATCGAGCTCCTTCCAGAGAAGAGCACGATAGGGATGCCTATGGCTCTACCTACAAGCTTCACATAAAAGCCGAAACACTGCGTCTTGCTACGGATAGGTGGAAAAACCTTTCCTCGTGCTCGGTAGCAAGACTCACGTGGCCAGAATTCAACCTAAAACGAACTAGCACACACTTTTGCGTTGCAGAAGGGAACACATAGCCCTTCTGGTGGGTGCCCGACGGGTCACTGTCTTATTGGCAGGCACGCAGCACGCCTAGGCGTAACACACCACGATTTCTGTAGAAGTTGCAGATATGAGGAAGTGGAGGAAACGGTACAGCACCTCCTGTGCCAAAGTCCTGCTCTGAGTAGGAGGAGACTTAGAATTCTGGGTCAATCCCTTTTAACCAATCTCTCTGGAGACATCCGAGCTAGAGATCCCAGCTCTACTTAATTTTATTTTGTCCACACAATGGTTCAGTATTAACGGGGAATATATGGCATCGCAACGGGCTCATGCGGCCTAAATGGAAAAGCGACTTGCTGCTCTCAGCCATCGCAACCTAACCTAACCTAAGCTCAAATGAGATTTTTTTGACCATTTGTTCCACATCTCCTTTATTTATCCGTGTACTCTAGCCGTTCATAAAATCTTCATAAAAATCTGAAATTAATGAACAATTTAGAAATTTTCCAACATTTTAGAATTTTCAAAATACACCTTTCATTTGCTCGGTCTACGACTTCTATTTAACCGTCTATATATTCTTTATAATAATCTAGAATCAAGAATGAGAATTTTTGTAAATTTCGGCATTTTTATACATTTTTTATACAATTAAATTTTTTTGGCATATTTGTTTGCATATTTTGCATATATTGAATATGCAGTTTTCAATGTAAAGAGTGTTATTAAATTAGTATAAATCCAAATTTTCACCACAATGAACCTTCATTTAAAAAAGTGCATAAAATCCGATGTCTACTGATGGGTAACACCAGCCGCAAATATTTGTTCCAAATTATTTGCTGCACAAACATATGCAAGGGCTACTAGGCTAATATTTGTGCGCAAGCTATTTGGCGTTCCCACCTAGGGCAAATTTTTTTTAGAAATATTTACGGAAATTATTTGCGTGTGGGACCTTAGCTTAACAAGATCAAAGTTAAAAAGTGAGAGTGAATTGGTGAACGAAAATAAAGCGACTCAAACCAGCTCTGAACCACTTCATCGAACTTTGGAAAGAGACTGTAAAGCAGTTTGCTCCGCGGCAAGCACTCGGCTCGTGTCGTTGTGAATAGCGAAATGTGTTCGGCGTATCAATCCTCCTACTAAGAAATATACAGCCATGCTCCCATGTTCACTTTCGTAAAAATGTTGCGATTTTAAACCGGGTTTTAAATCAAATTTACTTCCAAATCGCAAAAAATTTTTGCGAAAGTGAAAAAAGGAGCATAGCTGTTACATATTGCCAATGTGTCGCTTAGCTTCTTTCAATTTGTTTCGGTTCACAGTAGAAATATCGGACAACCGACGACTTCTGAGATGTAAAAGGAAGGCGGGGGTCAAAGTAAGGAGACGACTGAAAAGAATTGATGCTTTTCTGGTCACGCTCTGTTAAATATCACCATAGCTTCTCTTCTTGACTCACCACTCTCGCATCCGATCCAAAATGACTACAATTTAGAATCCATCCCATTACCCTAGATATTTCATTCAACCCAAAATAGTTCAATAACCAGCACATAACCAGAAAAATTATTGTTTCGATTACAAATTTCATTTCCAAACCAAAAAAAAAACAAACAAACTTTTTTCTTTTTATTAAAATTACAAAATTTCATTTTCACACTTACAATTACCATGGAATCCGAGAGCAGTGCAAGTCCTGAGCTACCGACTGGTGCCAGCAATATGGAGACGTCTGGTGGGGCTTCAACGGGTTCATCTAATGATTCGTTGGAGCCGAGCAGCGGTTCCATGATGCCACCCATCAAGTACGTGGATGTACGCAGTGCACATACTTTGGGGTAAGTCCATACACGTACACCATTCAACTAATTTCAACCCCCCGCTCCATTACAGCTATTTCAGTCCGGGTATCTATCAGGAAGTCTATCCCACTTTAGAGCAGCGTATGCGGGAGGAGATAACCAGCTTTAATGTGATACGCCTCAGCTTGCGCAGTCCCTCGTTGAATGGCAGGGAACGCTTGAATGGGGGTGCGGATGAGTTATCAACGTCGTCGTCCAGACTGCGACCGCGAAAGATGCGTCAGGCGGTGGCCAGTCCCAGACGGGCTGTAACCTCGCCACGCCGAACACCTTCAGTGGAGTCCACATCCCAATCGAGCGTTGTGACACAAATTGAGGTGCAGCCCAGTGGCTCCGAAAGTACCAGTGACTTCTGGGTGGATACAGACAACCACAGTAATCAAAGATCTGACTCTAGTGAAATTAGAAGGAGCTCAACACAACGCGGCTTTAGTAGTCGTCCACATCGGGGTTTGACCTATGAAGATTGGTTGAACAGCAAGAGGTGAGCTGATTTTCTGGAACTAAAGCTACACTGGCTAAGACGTTGATTCATTTGCAGAAAACAGAATCTCCAACATCAGCGCCAGCGTCGTCGAGAGGCCCTTCGTAGGGCCGCTTTGGAGCAGTTGCGCAAGCGAATGTCCGAAAAATGTTACACAGATTGGCTGGCCTCCAAGCAGAGGCGACCTCAGCCAGCAAGCAGCAGCAGCCCGCCAACCCCAGGCGCAGCCAGAAGTTTTATGCCAGGTCTTTTGCCCCACATGCAGGTAATGAGCACAGCGAAGAGTCATCGTCCCTCAGCCGCGGAGGTACAGCAGCGTGTCGAGCAGTGGGAGCGCAAAAAGGTACGGGAACTCGAACAACGACGTCTAACCAAGTTACGTGAGGAGGCTGAAACTAAGGCACG
Source organism: Lordiphosa magnipectinata (assembly GCA_037044535.1). NCBI lineage: Eukaryota > Metazoa > Arthropoda > Insecta > Diptera > Drosophilidae > Lordiphosa > Lordiphosa magnipectinata. Next base: position 47,332 of record JBAMBO010000535.1, read on the forward strand.
AGACGAACTTCGTTGTCATCTGTCCAAAAAGGCATGGGAACGTTGGTTGGCCGAGTCGACCAACAAACCGCTACCAGTGCCGCTTAATCGTGGCATGGATTCGCTTGCTGGGACCACATCCAAGTTATATATAAATCCAAACAAGTGGCAACATGTTCCGAGCAAGCACAACGAATCCGCCAAGTCTGGGCAAGGCAGGCAACAGTATAAGCCACCATCCAATGCGCAGCGTGCACTGCGTCAGCGTTTGAATCACATGGATGGAGTTGAGATGTATCGCAAGCGCAACTAGATTTCTTCACACACACACACACACACACAAAACACAAAATTCGTACGTTCCGTTCATTTTTCTTAGCCAGCCAGCCAGGTACAAATTTGCCATAAACCAGTTAAAATTTTAAAATAAATGTAAAGAAATACAGTTTTTGGGTTATGTCTAACTAAAGCAAGGCAGGCCAAGCCCCGTAGGATGGGTTTGGTCCTTCGAGCCGGATGATTTGAAGCTTGAATTGATATAACTAAGTCCGGCTTGGTTAAGGAAAAGTTTTCTAATCTTACAGATTCGCTTAGACTTCCAAAAAAGAAAAGAAAGAAGCTGACCGAACACCGTAAGGAGGGTTTGGTCCTTCGAGCCGGATGATTTGAAACTTGAATTGATATAACTAAGTCCGAATTGGTTATGAAAAACCTTTCTAATCTTACAGATTCGCTAAGACTTCCAAAAACAAAGAAGAAAGCTAACCGAACACCGTAAGGAGGGTTTGGTCCTTCGAGCCGGATGATATAAAACTTTTAAATTTAAGACTTGCCCTAACTGATTCTGGTTTGGTTATGAAAAACGTCTCTAGTCTTACAAATACTTTCAAATTATGAAGAAAGTCCTTCGAGCCGGATGATATAAAACTTTTAAATTTAAGACTTGCTGTAACTGAATCCGGTTTGGTTATGGAAAAGCTTTCTATTCTTACTGACTCTTCCAAATTGGTAAGAAGTTAGACAAACCCCGTAAAACAGACCTGGTCCTTCGAGCCGGATGATGTAAAACTTTCCAATTTAATACTTGTCGTAAATGTATTCGGTTTGGTTGTGGAAATGGTCTCTAATCTTGCAGATTCTTCTAAATTAGAAAGAAAACAGACTTGGTCCTTCGAGCCGGATGATATAAGCCGTTTAAATTTAAGACTTGCCGTTACTGAATCCGGTTTTGGTTATGGAAAAGGTCTCTATTCTTACAAATACTTTCAAATTATGAAGAAAGTCCTTCGAGCCGGATGATTTGCAACTTTTAAGTTTATGACTTGCCGTAACTGAATCCGGTTTGGTTATGGAAAAGCTTTCTATTCTTATTGACTCTTCCAAATTAGTAAGAAGATAGACAAACCCCGTAAAACAGACCTGGTCCTTCGAGCCGGATGATGTAAAACTTTCAAACTTAAGACTTGTCGTAAATGAATCCGGTTTTGGTTATGGAAAAAGTCTCTATTCTTACAAGTACTTTCAAATTATAAAGAAAGTCCTTCGAGCCGGATGATTGGCAACTTTTAAGTTTATGACTTGCCGTAACTGAATCCGGTTTGGTTATGGAAAAGGTTTTTATACTTACTGACTCTTCCAAATAAGTAAAAAAATAGACAAACCCCGTAAAACAGACCTGGTCCTTCGAGCCGGATGATGTAAAACTTTAAAATTTAAGACTTGTTGTAACTAAATCCGGTTTGGTTGTGAAAATGGTCTCTAATCTTGCAGATTCTTCTAAATTAGAAAGAAAATAGACTTGGTCCTTCGAGCCGGATGATATAATACTTTCAAATTTAAGACTTGTCGTAACTGCAACCGTTTTGATAATTCGAAAAAGTTATATAATCTCGCTCAAACTTATCAAAAACTAAAAGCATCTTCGAACCGTAGCGAACCTTTTTCCGAATTGAAGCAGTTGCCAGCCTTTTAAGTTCACCAATCTACAGTTTTTGGCTTCAGGCTTCAGTTTCCCTCTTTTTTTTTTGTTTTTTTTTGGTTTTCGCTTGGTTAATTCAATTACTAGAACAGCATCTTCTGTCCCACTACCAAGTACTCGTGTGTCCTACGATACATATAAACTTTGTGTTACAGGCCCCCCAGTTGGCTCCCAGTTCAAAGAGCATTTTTGGCTTTCGAGTCCGTCAGCTTGGGCCATTAGCATAGTCCACAGGCAACGCGAACGTCGCATCAACCCATTCGCCTTTGCCCACTTATCCCTTTAATCCATTTTCATTGTGTCACATGGCCGGCAGACTCTCTGGCGTCGAGTACTTAGGCTGAAATGCATGCCCAGGCAATCCATCCACATTCATTGTGGAGCAGTGTGAAAAATCGGTACACCACAGGGCCAAACACCCTTCCACACACACACACACACACACAACACACACACAGGCATACATTCTGATTTGAATGTCAGATAAAAGAATCCCACATTTCGGCAGAAATTGAGAAAGACCCTTGGTCCAGGACCTAGAGTAGGTCAGCGCAGGAGTTTTTGGGCTGTAACTTTGTTGTGTCGGACAACTGCTGGGGCCGTTTACCAATCCAAAGAGCTGCTTGTCAGCCCAACAGGCACCAGAAGGCTAAATACAAACAAAAGGCACAGGAAAGGATACGCAAAAGCAAAAAGCCTGTTGGTTAGTCCGGAATTGAATGTTGATCATATGTCAAATGTTTTTAACCCTTTGGTGAGAATAATGCTGCACAAAATGTTGTATGGCCAAGACACGGTTCTTGGACACACACACATACACTCGCATTGGCATTTTATGTCGGTTAGAGCACTCTTACCAATCGTATGGGGGGTCATACACTCCGGAGAGAGTATCAGAGGTTGGCCAAGACACCAGGCGAAACTGATGAAGCGGCCATGTTAGTGGTGTGGTTTATCTATGATTCTGCAGAGAATTACCATCTTTTGGTCAACAACAGCTGTATGCGGTGTTATACGTATATGCGGTGTAAATTGCGGTGCTATAATTGGTAATACAAGGGCCTAAATATGCGGTGATATAAGCAATGGTATTAGCGAAGTTAGAAGTGTAATTTTCGTTGCTATATGCGGTGCATTATGCGGTGTTATAAGCAGTGTAATATTCCAGGTGATTTGGTTTAATATGCGATGTTGTATGCGATTATTGTTTAATGTTTATGCAATATCCGTCTTGTCATTTCCAGAAAATTAGCGAATATTGGAGAGCGTCGTATGAACGGTGTGTGTCCGCAATGTACTCCAGTGTATTGTTTCTTCTTCGAAACACAATTTCTCTTGTCGCTGTGCGGTCGCCAGTCATTATTCCAGCAACGTCGTCAACAGCAGGCGCCGTAAAGCTATGTTTCATCAGGATTGATAACAATAGCGTGATTGTCACTTTGCGATTCGTAGATGTGTGATTTAAAAATTCATTGTGCTCATTCAAAAGGGAGTCCAGCTCGCTCACGATACGCCTGGCGTTAGGCGAATCGTGCATCTACGTCGGTTATAGTTGTTCAGACTGTGTTTTGCACTCTATGGATAATTTCGATGCTGGATGAACTTGCGTTTCCCCATAGTTCTACGGCATATAGCCAGGCTGGTTTTATGGTAGTGTTATACAACAATATATTTAGCTCTAAGCTGAGTGGAGAGCGGGAGTTCATTAGGCAGTGTAGTTGACAGCAATGTCGTCTGCGAAGTAGAGGTGGATACGAAATTGCTTGTGGAAAGATCGGCCGTATTTAAAGGGAACGCTTCCTTGAGGTACTTCTGCCTTGATCTCAAACTCTTCTGAGGTGAAGTCATGTTAGATAAGACCCAAGCAACGCGTGAGTTATCTTATATTTAAGTCAATCTAGCCAAACTCTTTCGAATGCTAGAGGAACATCAAGAAATACTGCACTACAGTACTGTTTGCATTCAAAGGCGGATCGAATTTCTGTTGTGATTCGCTGCACTTGCTCTATTGTATCGTGTTTTTCTCTAAAACCAAATTGATAGGATGGTATTAAGTTGCAATTTTCCACAAATGAGGAAATTTGACGCAAAAGCAGTTTCTTAAATTGTTTAGTTACACAGAATAGGAGGCTGATTGGTCTATATGACGATGCCTGTATAAAGCACAATGTGAAAGTTGAATGATAATTTTTGGTGTGATATGGTCTATGATATCCTTTATGATCTTGCATTTTGTGAAGATGGATTTGAGAGCGGCGAAAGAGTGAAGTGATCTGTTGCTGGATTTGGTTGGAAAACGGCTTTAAGATATGTTGCAAAACGAACGAAGTCATTTGAAAACATGAATTAAATCTACGAATGGACTTCAGAAACAGGTCTGAATCTGGATGCGTGCCGTTGAGCTAGCTGTTTAATGGTTCAGGTGGCGTCTCAATTTCCGATAGTTGAACTTTTCCTCATGGGCAACACATCCCGGCGAACTCATTTTTGAATTTGAGCGCATAACAATTGGCACATTCTTTGCCCATAGCACCAATCAGAACTTTCGGATAAGTGGAATAATCGATATCTGGCTCATAATCGAATGCAAGACGAAGTAACGAAGCAAATGTAAATGCTCGATGTACTTGTTGGCGTTGTCGGTCAATTGTTCTGCGTGTGTTAACATCTGTCCGGCGCGCTTGTCTCTGCTCCAATTGTTGTTGTTGAGTTCGGAAAGCTCGTGCCCCATGTGATTGAGAAAAACGCAGTTGCGACATTCTGACACGCGTAATTTCATTTATTTTATCTTTTTATACTCTGTACCGAAGGTACATAGAGTATATTACGTTTGTGCAAAAGTATGTAACAGGGAGAAGGAATCATTTCCGACCCTATAAAGTATATATATTCTTGATCAGCATCAACAGCCGAGTCGATATAGCCATGTCCGTCTGTCCGTCTGTCTGTCCGTATGAACGAAGAGATCTCAGAGATGGTAAGAGATAGAGGTTTGACATGTATGGGACATATATTTCTTATACTTGCAGGCAGATCAAGTTTATTTTCAATTTTTGCCACGCCCCCTCCCGCCCCCGCAATTTGGAAAAAACGTCATATCTCCTACAGTTTTGAAGATAGATCGTTCGTTCCTTCTAGAGATACCTTGTAAACAAAATTATTTATCGATTTGCTGAAGGAATGATAAAGATCGGATGAACGATACTCAAGTTATGAGCAACAAATTCTGCTAATATTTGGCCTCTATATTTGAGAGCATGGCAAAGAAAGTTCTCGAGTGTCTTCCAGTCTTTTCCATTTAACCATTCGTCGACTTCTTCAACATTCAGGAAGCGTTGCTTGAGCTGCAGATTTCTAATTTCGCTGACGATTGACCACATGGCTGTAAAGTGTAGCACATCTTCGACAGCTCCAAGGTGGCATAAGGTGCACTGCTTGTTTGACGTTCCCATGTGGTGCTTATATTTGAGCGAGCGCAACATATTAAGCTGATATGATGCAGTGTATTTTCATCGCTAAAATAGTTTTTATCTCCTAGGCTTAAATTTAGTTTTCTTTAGCTCGTTAGAGAGATATATACGAAGTCCTCTGTATGCGAGTTTTTCCATGTGATGTGGTCTGATAAGTTGATGGTAACATCTAGCTCACTGCCTATTTCCCACTCTTGGATAAACGGGATCCTATTCTCAATGAGTTAACTTGCTACAATTTTTGAAATTCGACTGTCTGGCATGCTCATCACCCTTTGAATGTAGTTGAAGTGCAATCGCAGTGTGTCCAAATACAACGGGCCTAGTCCTGTTTCATTGTGCATTGCATAGTTTGGTAGTCTGGAAAGCTTTTCTTTTAGATAAAAGCGCTGTAGTTTTTCCACATCCTCAAACGAAATATAGCCCCATATTTGAGCGGAAGTATTTATCATAGCTCGCAAATGACAGTTTATCGTTTTTTCTAATATGCTCTGCTTCGTAACATAACCGAAAAGATTGTGCAGACACGATCTCTCTCTGAGCGGCTCTCTTTTTTTTGTTTCGAAGCGGTTTTCGCTCAAGCGCTTTGCATTGACTAATTCGTGTGACGCTCTCAAATGAGTGTCGCATGAAGAGTAATACGATTTTCGCTCACACAAAGACTCTCACCAAAAGACAGTTTGACTAAAAAACTCAACAGAAATGATCTTTGCCTTCGTGTGCATGTAAATACATACATATAAATGTACATGAGCATGAAAATAATAAAAAAGACAATGCAATCGGCTGTTAAAAAAAATGTCAAAAAAATATTTTGTTTTTTAAGGAACAATGTTTATTTTTATTTTGTTTTCAATAATATATATATTTTTTTTTAAATGGAGTTTAGTTTAACAACTAATAACGCGTTAAGAACGCAAACATTACATATAGATTTATTTTCTTCGACAACAAATCTAAAAAAATGATGAACTTTTTCATTTTCGTCTTTTCCCATTTCGCAAAAAATATAATGCTCCGCACACGCTGAATTTAAAACGCAACTAATATGTATAATGCAAACAAAAAGAACGCAACAATCGCGTGTTTACCAATACATACTCAAAAGACAATTTGCTTCATTTAACTCAAGCAAACGATCAGTGTTTGTCTTGAGCGAAAAGAAAACAGAAATAACTGTCTTGCTCAGAGCGCGAGCGAGCTAAGTCAGACGCGACAAAATCAGTTTCTGTCTGAGTCTTTTTTATTGTGTGAGTGAAAGACACTTATTTGCAGACAACGAAAAAGTGTCAACAGTTACTTGCGAGCTATGGTATTTATACTTAAGTATTTATACTTAACACTATGAACCACTTCTTGTTTACCGAGCAATGACTTCCAGCATGAGTTGATTGCCTTCATTGAGTCGCTTAGTTTTTCTCGCATGTTCTGCTCAAGGTACTTATAGTGAGAAACTTTCTCCAGTACTTTCCCGTTAAAATGCCAGTTTTCAGTTGTTGTCGTTCGCCCTCTGCCGTCGCGAATCGTCAGAGACGTTGATCTTCAGGCTCCACTTTTGACAGTAGCTGTGCAACGAGTTTAGCATATTTTGGAGTCCTTTGGGTGATTCTGACATAAACACCATATCGTCCGCGTACATCAGGGCCTTAATTGTCTGATCTGCAAATTTGATTCCTCCAGGTAGAAAAGGGACTATATCGTCTATATACAAAGAGAACATTAGTGGACTCAACAATCAGCCCTGCTTGACACCTGTATTGTTTTTATACCCTTGCAAAGGGTATTATAATTTTGCCCAGAAGTTTGCAACGCATAGAAATATTCATTTCCGACCCCATAAACTATATATATTCTTGATCAGGGCGACGAGCTGAGTCGATTGAGCTTTGTCCGTCCGTCTGTCCGTCTGTCTGTTTCTACGCAAACTAGTCTCTCAGTTGTAAAGCTATGGAGCTGAAATTTTGCACAGAGTCTTCTTTTTACTGCACGCTGCTAATATGTCGAAACCGATCGGATCGGATGACTATATCTTATAGCTGCCATAGGAACTATCGGTCGGAAAATGGGTTTTAGTGAGAAAAACTTTTTTGTTTTCAATGTTATCGTCCTTAAATTCGGCCATTATAAATATTATATGCTTTCAAACAGACTTGGAAATTTTGGTCAAAATCGGATGACTATATCTTATAGCTGCCATAGGACCGATCGGTCGGAAAATGGGTCTTAGTGAAAAAAAAAACCTTTTATATTTTTAAGTAAATCGTTCTTAAGGTCGGTGATTTTTAATATTAAACGCTTTCAAACTAATTTGAAAAAGTTGATCGACATCGGGTGACTATATCTTAAGGTTGCCATAGGACCGATGGGTCGAAAATGGGTCTTAGTAAGACAATTTTTTTGTTTTTCCGTTAGTGTCCTTAAACTCGCTGATTACTTTTTTTTTATATGTTTTCAAATAGATTCGCAAAATTTGGTCTAAATCGGATGACCATATCTTAAGGCTGCCATAGAACCAATCGGTCGGAAAATGGGTCTTAGTGAGAAAAACTTTTTTGTTTTCAATTTTATCGTTCTTAAGCTCGGCGATTGTTAGTTTGATATGTTTGAAATCAGATGTTTATCTGTCGGAAAATGGATCTTAGCTAGAAACATTTTTGATTCTTATGTAATCGTTCGTAAACTCTGACATTTCAAAAATAGCATTTGCAAGGGTATAAAAACTTCGGCTCAGACGAAGTTAGCTTGGCCTTCTCGTTTATATAATATATATAATATGATGTTTTTGGTAGTTCGTATTGTTACGCCACCTTAAAACTTTTCCTGGAATTTCCTCCAACCTTGAAGCTAATTATCTGAAAGTTTGAGAAATATCAAAGGGTCTGCTTCGTATGTATGCATCGGTGTGTAATGTTCGGCCAACAATATGAATGTATGCAACAACCCAGCGGCGCAGAGCTAAATGTGTTCCGTCAAAAGTATGCATTACGCCTGACGAAAAAGTAATGCATTTCAATCGCTGCTTTTCGTTAGAGAGATGGTAATCGAAAACAAACTGAAACAACGAATCGTGCCACACACGAGCCGATGTCTATTTCGTTCGCTTTTGTACTTTCCCCCCTCATCCATAAGCGTTTGCTGACATTTTTTCTATTTTCTTCATTTGTATTTTTATGATGTACAAATGTATAAATGTAAGTGTAGCAGTGACTTGAAACATTCATTCGTGGCGAAGAGTCACTGGAATTTAGCTTAGTTGCTAGTTAATTTAAGTGTAAATACTTATAATTGTCGGGAAAACAAACTCGCAAAGTTGAAAACTCAATTGGCAAAAGTGATTTAGGCTCAAAACACGATTATGCAGTGCCAACTAACAATTGAAATAATGTCAAATTAATATATTGGCCATCCTAAAAAAGCTGACGAAAAAGGATATGCCCCCTGATGATGACGTATTGCTCATTTGTAGTCTGGACAATTTAAAGCTTTGTGAAGCATACATTTTATATATCGAGTAATAACAAATAAAATCCATTTAAAATAAACTAAAATAAAAACCACTGCATATTACTACATCATTACCCACTCATATAGGCTGTAATGCACTTGCATTACCAACCCATATGCTTCTCTATCAGTAAAACATTGTATACTTTTTCATCTTTAGTATATTGAAACGTATTACAAGTGCTTTACGGCAGAATATACGATTCCTAAATGGTTTGTTGAAATCTTAACAAAATGCGAACATTCTGCATGACAGTTTGTTCGTAATGGGAATCCGATGGAAGTTCAGCTCTGCCTTACTTGTTTTATTACCAGTAATGCAGGCTGTGGGCACCCCGTTTACATGCATACGGCAACTAAAGCAGATTGTATGTGATTATTTCCTTCATACTGATGGCAAAGTAACGTAGGAGTAATCCATTATTTAATGGCAGTTTGCGCTGCTGGGAAACTAAGTGCACTCTCTCGTTCTCTATCACACTGACTGTCTCTCTCTGTTTATGCTTAGTTCTAGCGTACGCAACCTTTTGAACATAACCTTTTTTTTCATTTCGGTCTTCGAAAAGCACACATTTTATGACCGATTGAATGACATGGGCCTGTTATTCGGTTGCAGGCAGCCCAATCAGTGATTTGTTTGAACACAAACAGCCACTTAACAGTAACAGCAACCACTTGGTTGCTCGGATTTTGCTATAAGCCTGCCTTTGGAATTCCCAAGCTGGCATGAGTTAGCCTCTGCTAACCTGCAGAAGACAGGCAAAGACTGTTGATGATTCTATCGTGGTGATTCATATAATAGCGTGTCTAAATAGTGTATCTTATTGACCTGAAGCCTGCTTAAAGTTGTATGATTGATATTCAAAGAGGTTACTAAACCAATCACATTCAAATAGCATGGAGCTAGGCTTGATGTGGCGACTTTGTTTATTCAGAAAGTAGGGACACAGACTGTACTTTTCTAACTGTAAGATCTCCATTTGCCTACTCCTTTTATCAAGCTTGAGTGGTCTTTTCTTTGGTTACTTGAATCGACTATTCAAAATAAGCTCGCCTAAAAACGCTCTTTGACATAGACACAGAAGCTTCTGAGCTGGTAGTGGTGGTTCCCAATACCAGCGACCTTTGACCAAAACCTCGAAGAAGCTAACAACTCTTCGATTAATTTCCACTTTATTTCTTTATTGTTGAGTAGACTAAAATTTTTCACCCTGCGGCTTAATGGTAATGTTGTGCACCTGTAAATAGAAATCCAAATATTGAAACCGCTTTTGATTCCACTTCGATACTCACCTGCACATTTGACGGTGTACCAATGGCCCAGAGTACCGCATCGGCCACATCCTCCGACCTCAGCATGGGCATATGCTGCTTGATAACACCCTGGATTTGCTGCGGCAAGATATCCGTGTCGACAATGCCCGGACTAATGGTCTGCGAGATACACAATAATGCTTGTTGTCTTTGCCCCAAGCCAAGTTGATACTCACCGATACCCGCACACGCGTTTTGTGACGCTGAAACTCTTGCCGATAGATCTCGTTCATGGCCCGCAACGCAAACTTGCTGGCCGGATAGATGTTTAACGAGGGCAGCTCCGGGCCCAAATTCGGCACCTGCTGCCCCGCCACGCTGTTCACAATAACCACATGGCCCTCGGCCTGGCGCTGTCTCATCGATTGGAATGCCTCGCGGATGCAATAGACACTGCCCATGACATTCGTCTCGATGGTGTCACGAATGGCGGTTGTATTCTGGCTGCCGCTCAGCTCGGCGGTGGCTATGATGCCCGCATTGTTGACCAGTATATCGACGCCGCCCAGCTGGCTTTCTGCCCAGCGAAAGGCCTCGAGCACCTGACTCTCCTGCGTAATGTCGCACTTGAGGGCATGCATGCGTTGCCGTTGCTCGGCCTTGGGCAGGCCCGCCCGTAGCTGTTCCAGCAGCTCCTGGCGACGGGCCAGACCAATAACCACCAGACCGGCACCGAGCAGGGCACGAGTGCAGGCCGCACCAATACCGGCACTGGCGCCGCTTACCACGGCCACTTTGTTGCGCCAACGTTCCATGCTGATAAATGACTAAAGGTTCCAAATGAATAAATGACCCAACTGGCCGCAGTGGGAAGCCATAAGAATTGATGCCGAGCGGTATCGATTTGACACAAAAATGACATCGTTAGCGGCCTGAATGTGTCTATGTGTCCACGTAGATGATGCAATCATTTTTTTGTTTTTTCAAATTCTGTTTAAAAAAGTTTCTTTTCCACAAAAGTCCTATTTAAGCCCAAAGCAGCTAAATTTCAAGCATGTTGGAGTTTAATGGCAGTTCAATAATATCAATTTGATACCCAAAATATCCCTTTTTCTCTTTCTTCCTCCATTTTCCATAGGACATTCTTACACACTTCAAGACCCACAACAATTTTGGATTTTTTAAAACTTGTGAAAAACAAAGATATACAAAAATGTTCTAAAATATTCTCAACTTTAGATTGAACCTACGATTTTGCCAAGAACACGAATGGCTTGATATCACATCCCACACGTCTAAAATGCAGTAAAATTTGCATTTGGACTCTAGAAATAATCGAGCTAAAAAAATCACACACATCCAGGAACCTATGTGCTGAAGCTATATCTATTTTGAGTGATTTTAACATTACCAAGTCCCAAATTTACGCAATCACAACAGACAAAGCAAGTAATATGATTAAGACAGTAGAGTTAATAAATGCTTGCACAAATGAACTCAGTGAAAACTACGCTGATGGTAACACTGATGAAGCTGAAGTGAAAGGACTTGAAATCCATTCAATTACCTCCATGAAGTGTGCAGCATATGGGTCATTCTTTTATAAACCGAACATTTAAAAAACTCAAAATTTTAAAAAACTATTTTCAAAAATCGTCAAAAACGAAAAAATGGTAAAAAAGAGTGTTTAAAAAACTGGATTTCTCAGGTTTGGTTTATCGGACAGGTCTCGTGTTGATATTGCTGAATAGTATTTTAATGTATCTACTAAAGTAATAATTTAATAACTTTTTCAATTATTTAATAATATTAAGTAATTGTTGCTAAATTTTATATATAATATTTTCTCAGTGTTAACCACCATGATATACACACCTGATCATATTAATAGGTACACACCGGAATTTTTTAATTATAGATGGTTTTTTCATACTTTTAGTGTTGACAACTTTTTAATTTTTGGTTTTTTGTTGTTGTCAATGTCTGGCCACACTGTGACAAAGAGTTGAAAGAGGGGCTGCCCCGTATATAAAAGCTTTTCTATAAATTGCGAGTCCACCACACATTTCGCCTGATCATAATAATAGGTACAGTCTCCGTTTCTCACAAGTATCAAGTGAATAATTTTGTAATCAGTGATCTTTTGGTATCTAAAGGTAAATTAAGTATAGCTCCTGTCAATACAGAGAATTAAATAATTATTTTTTTTCAGAAAAAAACGGTCGAAATTCTCATTATACTAAAGAAGAAGCTCGATTGGTTCTGAGTCTGAGAAAAGAAGGCAAATCTTTACGAGCCATCGCCAAATTAATGAACAGGTCTCATAATTTTGTTAAAAATGCATAAGAAAGAAAACCAAGACAGGAAACCCGTGGAAGGCCACAAAAAACAACAGAAACCCTTGACCACTCCATAGTAACTTTGAGCAAAAAGGACCCATTTAAGTCATCGAAGGCTATTGCAGCCGAAATTGGGAATTCAGTTAGTGCTCCAACTATCCGAAGACGACTACAAAATGCCAACCTACCAGGAAGAATTGCCAGAAAAGTCCTACTTATGCGCAAAAAAAATATCACCATGAGGCAAACTTTTGCAAGGGATCACAAAGACTGGGTAGGATGCACCGGGGAGAAAAAATGGAGAAACATATTATGGAGCGATGAAACCAAGATTAATTTGTTTGGGAATGACTGTGAAAGGAATGTTCGACGCCCTAATGGAAAGGAATTCCATCCAGATGGCAATATAATGGTATGGGGTTGCTTCTCCTGGTACGGCGTAGGTCCAATTTATCAGACTACGAACAAAATGAATGCTGAAGAGTACAAATCCATATTGGAAACAGTTATGGTACCGTATGCTGAGGAAAATATGCCATTACGTTGGGTATTTCAGCAAGATAATGATCCTAAACACACATCAAGGCTGTTATCTAAATTTTTCGAGGACCAAAAAGTTGACGTTCTGAAGTGGCCAAGCCAATCCCCGACCTTAACCCCATTGAAAACTTGTGGGGAGACTTAAAAAAGAAATTGGCAAAGCATTCATTTTCAAATAAACAAAAATTATGGGAAGGTGTCCAAAAACTGTGGTATGAGACACCAGTAGAGACCTGCCAGGCTCTTATTAAAAGTATGCCAAAAAGAATAGCAGTAGTGGCCAAAAATAGAGGTGGATACACTGGATACTAAGTTAGGAAATACTAATTTACCTAAAAAAAAGAACACAAAATGGAAATAAAAATTTTTTTTCTTACCAACACATGAAGTGTACCTATTATTATGATCACACTGAAAACGTATCTGAAACACAAAATGATCTCTTTTATGTTATATTATTATTCTATGTTACAATTAAGTTTATTTTATTAAAAACCAATAGTTTAAGAACCAATGAGAACAAATTTTAAGTTTGAAACAATGAATAAAACTGTTTTCTGTTACCTTAAAGTCAGAGTTGATGTGTGTACCTATTAATATGATCAGGTGTGTAGCTTCTAAGGATATACAATTTATTGCACTAAACACAACTTAAATTACGGTGCTTTCAAAAAGATGGAGACTTTTATAGTTTAAAAGATATTAATTACACAGTGCTACAGTGCGAAATAACCTGGGTAATGACATAGCGCACGTTGTAGAGCTGGTCGCGTATAGCACTTCCTCATACTTGGTTTTCCTCGGGGACCCCCAAAATCTGAAGCTATGGCCCAAAAACCGTTAATTGCTCGATTTGCTTACTTAACTTGAAATAACTCGTGAATGCACCATCTGATTTTATGTAACTTTGCTAATTCTGACAGCGACGAGAAGATTCTTATATATTATATTCAATGGTTTTAGAGATTTAACGCGATGGCTGAGAAACGCGGGTTACAGATCTGGTATTTTCAACTTTTTTTTATAAATTTCTACTTTGGCCACCACTGGTTTAACTATTTTATACTATGCGATTTTTCCTTAAAGTTTTTTATAAGAGCCCATTTAATTTTCCGTTGAACAAATGTTCTCTCGATGAATTTGGTTACCTGATGACGAAGTTATTCGCGGATATTTAAGCACACTTCGACAATCTAGTAAATTTTTTAAATGTGTTAACAGAAAATCGATTTTTTCCTAGTGCTACAAGGACTTCCTTAAGTTAATGCACTAGTCACAACGACAATTTCTTTACAGAATAATACAAGAAATAAAAAAGAAACTGACTTAAAATTAATTTACATTAAACATATATATCCCTAATTTTAACATAAATAATTTTTGTTTTTTTTTTGTTTTTATACCCTGTTTCCATTAAAAATGGGAAAAGGGGATCATTTTGTTTGTTTTTATATTGAAAAGTCTAATTATATATTACTATTATTTTTAAAATGTTCCATTAAACTATTAGTAAATTTGTGTGTGCTTGTAGTTGTTTTTAGAGAATGAGTTAGGTTGTTCCAGAGCTGAATAGCATAATAATAAAATTGTTTTTTACAGCTCTCCAGGTTGCATCGTAAGGATACCAAGTTGTTTGTTCGTCTTGACGACACAAAGTTAAGCAAGTCAAATAAATATGCGGGTTCCTTAGTAAATATAATTTTGTGCAGTAGTTTTAATACTTTGCCGTGAATCCAATTGTTTAAGTTAGTATTAAGCAGGTTGTTTGTGTGGGTAGTAACATGCTCAGTCCGTCCGAGATTATAAACATACCTAGAAATGTTATTAAATGCTACTTTTATTCTGTTCTGACTAGTCATATCACTGCTGGCAAATATTTCTATTCCATATGTCAGTGTTGGAATTAGGAAAGCTTTTGCGATTAGATATCTAAATTTAGTAGGCAGAAGTGTTTTTGTGTAATTTAGCTGCCTCAACAGACCATACATTTTTCCAGCGGTTTTGTTAATTTGATCATTCCATGTTAGAGTATTATTAAAAGTCAGTCCCAAGTTTTCGGCTCTTTCTACATATTCAATGGTCTGATTATCTATCTTAAGTTTTTGCAAGTTTTCTGTAACGATCTTTCGTTTATAGATAACAATACATTTTCATTTTCTCGGGTTTATAGACAGTCCATTCTTATTTGCCCATTCAGAAACACGTGACAAATCAGAATAACATACATTTGGACGTCATCTGCATACATATGGACATCACTCGTTAATAAAGATTTGGGAAGGTCATTTGCATAAACGGCAAATAGTAGTGGTCCTAACACTGATCCCTGTGGGACTCCCCGCGTGATTGAAACCAGTTCTGATTCACATCCATTCGCTACTACAGCTTGTTTTCTGCCGCTTAGATATGATTTTATTAACTTCAGAGCAGTCTCAGAAAAATTATTTAAGTATCTAAGATTAGTTAATAGTATATCGTGGTTTACCGTGTCAAAGGCCTTAGTATAGTCAAGAAGGGTTAGAAAAGTCACATAACTGTCATATATCCTCAACTACTTTTATTATTGCTGTTGTGCAGCTTCTATGTTTGCGAAAACCAGATTGCCTGTTATCGAGTAACTTATTTTCTTCATGAAAGCTGTTAATTTGTTTGGCCATCAACTTCTCAAACACTTTTGAAAGAAATGGCAGTATGGATATTGGCCTGAACTCATTCGAAGTCTTTGGTATTGGGATAATTTTCGCTATTTTCCAGTTGTCTGGGAATGTAGACGTTGTGAGCGCTGTATTTATTATATGCGTTATATGCTGTAATATTTTGGGGAGCAGCATTGAAAGAAATTTTGGATCCAGTCTGTCCAGTCCGATTGCATTTGACTTAATATTAAGAAGAGACTCTAGGACATCACATTGATTCACACATACAAAGTTAAAGTAATTATTGCAATAATTGCATGGTGTTTCTGGTATATTTAATTGCACAAATTTCCTATTAAGGGTATTAACGTCAATACCGTCTGTGATAACAGGGTTGTGTTTTCCTATCCCAATATCCTTAATATTTTTCCATGTTTGACTAGTGGATATTGCACTATTTAGCTTATGTGTGTAGTATGTACGTTTTGTATTGCAGATCAGGTTGTTTACTATGCGTCTGTAGTTTGAAAATTGAGTATATAGTTGTTCAGTCTTGTACCTCTTCCACTTTAAATATGCCTTATTTCGTTTAAGTATTTCATCTTGTATGCGCTTATTAAACCAGGGCTTATCCTTGGGTCTAATTATCTTACTTTTAATGGGAACGAACGTATTATATAAATAGTTAATATTCATGTTTAGACGATTTAGTTGTTCATCCACTGATGGAGTCAAGTAAATGCTGTTCCAGTCACAAAGTTCAAGTGCATTGTTTAATCTTACATAGTCAATGTCTCTAAAGTTCCTATAACTAATCACTTGGTCATTTTTTTCAATTAATACGTCATATGTTAGATATATTAAATCATGCTTTGAGAAATTCGGTACTGAGACTTGGTCATATAATAAAATTTTATCGGCATTGCTTACAAAAAACACATCCAGAAGGGTGTCATTTGTTTTAGTATAGTGAGTGGGAACGCTAGAATTTACTAGATGTAATCCTAAGGCTTGCATTTCGTTGTACAGTGGCTGCTCCTGGAGCATATTGCTGTTTAAGTCACCCGTTAGTATTACGTCTGTATAAGTCATTGTAAGAGTAGAAAGTTCATTAATAACTTCTGAAAAATCAGTATTTCTGTGAGGTCGGTATAAGCAGCCAAGTAAAATGTTGTCATTGTTAATAATATTCAAAAGCTCAAGGAATAAATATTCACTTGAACTATTTGTTGGTTGCTTACATACTACTCTACACTTCATTTTTTTGTTTACATAGATTGCTACTCCTCCTGCATGGCCTATTGATTGATTTAACATTAATGCCCCGAAAAGTATACTTTGCTAAGGTTTGGTGGGAAATTTAAATATAGTTTTTCATATAATCACATAAATGATTACATATTTGTTTGACAAATTTGGACTAAGACTATTCCTGTTCGAGTGCTGAAAACATTATTCTACCTCCTCTACACTTAACTACTAAATAGAGAGGGCGAACCATTTCTTCATCTGCGATTTAGTAACAAAGATCCAGTTAGAATGCTGTTCACCTATTGCCGATCTCAAATGCGAGAGAGTGATGATACCATTCAAAACGTAAAAGGTCATCTGCACATTTCCAATGCAGCCAAGCTAAAAACCACTTAGTCCACCAATAAAAGCATAACAAAAAACCTGGAATTTTTCTATTTTCTTAAGCGCATCTATTTATTTTTGTATTGTCTATTACTAAAAGGGGTTAATGTAGACTTACGGAGTTGCATCATGGAAGATTTGAAACTTGCGGCTTGGTTCTAATCCATAACAAACTTGATATTTCTGCGCATATAGGTACAAGGAGACTAAATATATAAATAGGTATTGCCGTGTACTACATCTTTGGAGCATATGTCGCTAATGTGTCCCATAAATTGTTATATATGGCAGGAGTGGCAAAATTTTAAATGAAACTTGATTTTGAACGTTAAATGGATTCTATTTTTTTATTATTTTTTAATGTTTAAGATATTACATAGGAAAAATTTGTTGGCTTGGTCGATTGAAACACAAAAAAGTTTTATAAGTTGAATTAGGATCTTCCGATAAGATTACAAACCGAATTTCAGTTCAATAGAGTCTGAAACTACAAAGTTTGAGCAAATCGGCCAGATCGGTTATATGGCTGCTATATGAAATATTGATCTAAATTGAGTAAATCTTTCCAAGTCTTCTTTGGGGCTCCAAAATATGATTATAAACCAAATTTGGGGTCAATATCTCAACAACTAGAGTTTATGCCAAAAAAATGCAAGGTTAGTTTCAAAGTTAGTTTATACCCTTGGAAAGGGTATTAAAATTTTGACCAGAAGTTATTCATTTCCGACCACATAAAGTATATATATTCTTGATCAGGGCGACGAGCTGAATCGATTGAGCTTTGTCTGTCCGTCTGTCTGTCCGTCTGTTTCTACGCAAACTAATCTCTCAGTTTTATAGCTATCGAGCTGAAATTTTGCACAGAGTCTTCTTTTTACTGCACGCTGCTAATATGTCAGAACCGACCAGATCGGATGACTATATCTTATAGCTGCCATAGGAACCATCGGTCAAAAAATGGGTCTTAGTTAAAAAAACTTTTTTGTTTTCAATGCTAGCGTCATAAAACTCGGCCATAATTAATATAATATGTTTTCAAACAGATTTGCAAACTTTGGTCAAAATCGGATGACTATATCTTATAGCTGCCATAGACTGATCGGTCGGAAAATGGGTCTTTGTGAAAAAAAACTTTTTGGTTTTCAAGTAAATCGTTCTTAAGGTCGGTGATTCTTAATATTAATCGCTTTCAAACTAATTTGAAAAAGTTGATCGACATCGGGTGACTATACCTTATGGTTGCCGTAGGACCGATCGGTCGGAAAATAAGTCTTAGTGAGAAAAAACATTTCTGTTTTAAATTTTATCTTTCTTAAACTCCGCGATTGTTAATTTGATATGTTTTCAAAAATATTCGCGAAATTTGGTCGAAATCAGATAATTATCTGTTCCAAAATGGGTTTTAGTTAAAATTTTTTTAGATTTTTATGTAAGCGTTCTTAAACTCTGACATTTCAAAAACAGCATTTGCAAGAGTATAAAAACTTCGGCACAGACGAAGTTAGCTTGGCCTTCTCGTTTACCATTTTTTTGTTTTTGACGATTTTTGAAATGGTTTATAAAATTAACCAAAAATTTTTTTTTCCAAAACCGCAACTTACGTTTTCGTGGGCATGTCGAGATCTAATTTCGAATTTTTTTTTATTGAAATCAAAAATTTTGAGATTTTAAAATGTTCGGTTTATAAAAGAATGAGCCACATACAAGATTTTTTCCAACAAATGGAGACACTTCCCTTCGTCGAGAAAGCTCGGAAACTAGTAAAAGCTTGAAGAACGCCAAAATACAGGTATGTTAAACATTAATTTTTTCTTTTTTAAAGGTATGAAATCCAATCAGATTCATGGAATTTAACATGAAATGGAATTCAACATGTACAATGGTTAAAAAACTAATAAAGTTCGAAGGCTTTTATGAAGAACACTTGGAACTTTCGGTGATGCTTACTTCTTCCGAACTTCTTCAATTCCTTCTCATAGTTAACTGGGATACATACTTTTGCACAAACTTAATATACATAGAGTATAATAAAACACACAGATCGGAGCTCAATTTTTTTGGATTTTAATAATGAGCTGAGGTAAAAAATAGAAACATTTCATACTCAGTTTGATCCAACTAACGCCAGTGTATTGTTTTGGTCACCTTTGGTGGTTCCTTGTTTGACTTTAACTTCAATTGTGTCTTGGATGGCAACTGCTTGGTCTCCAGTTGCTTAATCGGCAACGATCGTTCCGCATCACAGTCGATGATTTTACCCCCCAACAAGGGTCGCTCGAATCTTCCCAAAGAGCTTCGATGGAGTGGCAGTGATTTGCCCTGTTCCACCCAACCTTTGAGGTCGATGCGCGCTTGTTCCCTTTTCTGCTGAAATTCGGGCGTGAGTTTCTTATTGAGCTGAAGCTCTTGCTGTTTGCGTAATAAAACCATTTGATTGTCTTGCATACGATATAGCATTTTGGTGTCTCGATGGAGACACGAACAGGAGTTCCAAATGCGTGACTTTTTGGCCACGGCCTGTGGCTGCTGGGGCTGAAGTTGACTATCCGATTTATTTTGCTTTACGGTTAGCGGGCGACGAGCTGGACTTTCCTTGGTGACCAGCTTAATTGGTTGGTCAAAGGTTTGCAGCCAAAGCTTCTTGCGTGGCTGGGCCAAGCGTTCCAGGCGCTCATAATCGGGACCCACTCGTGGGGCGGCAACTATTTTGGGTTGCTGCTGTTGCTGGAGCAGCTTGTCTGCCTCGGTTTTTGGGGATTGCCACTCATTCGGATTGACAAATTGTGGCGAAATGGTGCCACGCAGCGAGTATAGTCCCTTACCCATGGGCACGGGCTTGGGTTTGTCTCTGGAAGCATCCACCCACTGTTCCCAGGCCTCTTCGTTTAAGACACGTCTCTTTTGCATGGTCGCCAACAGGGCGGCTTCACATGCCTCCCGCTCCTCGCGCTGGACACGCATTTCGCTCAATTTTTCCTGCTCCCAGGCGTGCACACGTTGCAGGGTTTCGTCGTGTGAGGAACGTCTGGACTTTGGAGTGACAATATCCGACTTGGCTCGTCTTAAATGTGTGGTCTTGGTGTCATACCAAGCATCATATCTTGCTTGCGACAGCCTTGCACGCTCTTCGGCCCGCCTCTGTTCCGCCTCAGCCGCTAGGCGATGTTCCTCCGCCAGTTGCTGTTGCTCTTCACTAATCCAGGCAAAGGTGGGAATAGTTATGATAAGTTGATTGTGGGACTTACTTACTTTTTGGCAGCCAACCAGGACTGAAAATGTTTGGTAGACGTAGTGGAGCTGCTTCGCTTCGGCGTACAAGTGTCTTCCAGTAGGGTACTGTGAGCATTCACCTCGTCTTTGGTCCAACCTGGCTTCTCTTTAGCTTCCACTCGCTCCTGCGGCTGAACTGCTTTAACCCTCTGCGTTTGGGTGTATCCCGACTCGTAAAGTGTGCCATAGGCAAAGAAATGGAAGCGTTGACGATGATCAAAGCGACCATAGCTAAGAGATTTGTTAATTAGAGACTTTGTTGAAACTTACCAAGTACTTACGGTGTTTCGTTCAGTGCGGGTCCACAGTTGATGCGTATGTGACGACAGGAGGCCACAGTTGGTTGCTCTGTGGACAGCATGACTCGCATTATTTCATTGCCATGCTGATCGCTACTTGCCACAAATGCCATGTGTATTCCTTTGGTTTTACTTTTGGGTATTTGGGATATTAGTTGGAGTTTACAGTACAAAACAAATTTTGTGCTTATGAAAATTAATTAATTGAGCAACGCTTACTGAGATGCAAACAGCTGAAAATTAACAATTTTACTATACATTGGGAGATAACCGAATTCCTGCGAAGTTTTTCAAGCATGCGCTTGAGCGACAAGTTTTAAAAGAAATATTAGATTTCCCATTCACAAGAAAGACAACCACGAAAATCCCAGTAATTATGGGGGGATATTCTTCAATAACGCCGAGGCTAAAATCCTCGCTTTGGTATTGCTTACCAGATTAAAGAAATGCGTAAATAAAGCTTCGAAACTTAGCGCATTCCAATTTGGATTCAGGCAAGGATAATCAACTGACGACGCAACCTGCAAGCAAGTAAAATGCTTTATTGCTGTTCTATGGACTTTAAAGCAGCTTTTGATACTCTCAACAAAGGATGAATGCGGTATAAATTGAGCAACCTTAATATATCCTATATATGGGCTCTCATAATAGACTTTAAGGCAAAATCGCATAGAATAAAATAGTTAAACCAGAGGTGGCCAAAGTAGAAATTTTGAAAATGCCACATCTGTAAGCCGCATTTCTCAGCCATCGCGTTAAATCATTTATCATACGGCCAATTGCCTTTCTACAAATCTATGGAAGGCACCAAAGTCGGAAAGCCTTAATACACCACAATACTAGGTAGAGTACCCACCTTTGCAGGACTTGCCTTCATAGTACTGTTTACTACTCTATGAAGTTCATTGATTAGAGATTTGATGTCTTCAAATGTGATGTGAACTTGTCTTCTACGACTATCCGAAGCAGTATTGAAAGGCTGAAGTCTGTCATTCTCCGCAAAGGCCCTCTGCACGCTTGAACAGGGAAGTTAGCCTTTAGCTCTATCAATCGTTCATTTCGGAGCCGCCTGTCAAGAGTCCAAGAAAAGTAGTTCGTTCGTTCTCCTCCAAAGCTTTCTCCAGTGAATGGTACAATCAACTTTTTGGTCATATGAGATATTCTACCGATTATAAGTATGAACGTCGAGTTTTCTTTATAAGAACGCAGAAACGCTTCAGTGACTGAATGAAGTTGCTAATGTGATCTGGTTTTAAGGGTCCTTTTTAATCAAAAGAGCCAAGTGATCAGAGGAGAGCTGATATAGAGGTCTTTAGATCGTACTTCATTGTTAACAAAGAAGTTTAAAATGGAGCTTCTGAGCTCTCTGTATTCTTGAAAATCCACAAAGATAAACAATGGATATTAAATTGCATATCATGTCTAGTGTAAAATACTTTTCATGAAAACCGGCCTGTTATTCTTTCAACTTATGAAAGATAGTACTTGATAATTTCGTGGTTGGTCTGGATAAGCTTTTTTATAAATTGGGAATGCGACACTTTATGTACAATTCTTCAATAATTTCCCGAACTATCATGTTAGTTTAGATTAAAGCTACTAAGTCTTAGAAGGTCACTATATTTGTACGTTTAGTAGCAGAGTACCCGTCGCGCTTCGCTTCGCCGCCATCAGTATAGCCTCTATCAGTACGGAACCAATATCCCACATACACACATCCGACCCACATCCCATCCACATCCCACAAACTAGCCCACAAACTAACCACCCACTTCCAACCCACTTCCCACCCACTTACCACCCACCTACCACCCACCAACATCCCACCCACTTCCTACTTGAAACCCACCCACTTCCCACCTAATTACCACCCACTTACCACCCACTTTCTACCCACTTCCAACCCATTAACATCCCACCCACTTCCTACCCACTTCACACCCACTTCTCACCCACTTACCACCCACTTCCCACAAACTAACCACCCACTTCGCACCCACTTCACACCCACTTCTCACCCACTTCCTACCCACAACCCACCCACTTACCAACCACTTTCCACCCACTTCCCACCCACTTACCACTCATTTTCCACCCACTTCCCAACCACTTTCCACCCACTTCCCACCCACTTCTCACCCACTTACCACCCACATCAAACCCACTTACCACTAACTTTCCACCCACTTTCCACCCACATTAGACTGTCTCGGGACAAACTTAGTTCATACGGACAGACAGACAGACAGAGGGACATGTCTGTATCGACTCGGCTGTTGATGCTGATCAAGAATATATATACTTTATAGGGTTGGAAATGATTCCTTCTCTCTGTTACATACATTTGCACACACTTAATGTACTCCGTGTACCTTTGGTACAGAGTATAAGAACTTGGGCACAGTCGAATTTAGCTTAGCATTCTCGTCTTTCGGTCGATTTCCGTGACTCTAAAGGTCGGACGGATGTAGCCTTTTCAGCCAGCTCATTGGCGAGATGATCGGTCTCTATATGATGTTGGTCTACATCGTCTCGACCCAATTAATGGAAGTATCACATCTCCAGGATGTGATTGTAAGCCCTGTGTACCTGTGGAATCCAAATTGATATTCTGGGAGCGCTTCGTCCGTATTTGAAGAATGAGGCTTGTTGCACAGTAGACATCAGGTGTGGTATTCAGTTTCCTTTCCCTTTACTGCTTACTTCCATGGGAAGGAAAAGTGACAGAATCGGTGCATCGAGTCAAACATCACCTGACCTGAAACAAAACAGTTTTCTCTGGTAATCCTTTAACTACTCTGCCGTCAACCCCGTCATAGCCAGAGGCGTTGCACTTCATACGGAGAGCTGGGTCTCATATAAACTTACAAGTGGCTCAGCGAAAAGTTAACTCTAAACAGTTTTATTATCATAAGTCGAAGGAAATCCAATTGAGATCGTACTACTACTTAACCGGTCTATTATACAGGTTTTGCTTTCACACCCAACTTCGCCGAGTGCCGGGACCAGAAATAATTACACACACAACCACACACCTACTTTACACGCCCACACACACACACCCACCTACTTAGCCCGAGCTGTGCGCTCGATTTGCCAAGTGACACCTGTCCAACTGGCCTGCGGCTTCTTCTCCTGCGGCTCCCTCATTCGCTACGCCCGGCGGCATAATTAAAAGCTAAGTACCTGACTGGGTCGCACACACACACACACACACGCAGTCCCCCCCCCAAGTCCGGCAGACACGGCTGGCGTTGACTTTTGAGCAGCATTTTATGGCATGCTCCTGGAGGAACGACGAGAAGGCGGACGGACGGACATGGTCCAGCTAAATGGTTTGCTGTTAAATTTTTTACAAAAAGAACTTACGGCAAATATGTTTTAATGAGTTGCAAGTGCATTTCATTTTTTCCTTCTTCCTCCTCTTTTTTTTTTGTTATGCAGCTTGGCATATAAAATACGTAAAGGACCAAGAATATTTTGTGGTAGTAAATGCGTTAAAAGCTAAAATACTTAAGAAATTTGCAAGTTCGTTGATTAGGCATCACAAGTCGAGTGTCTCTTCAGTTGAAACTTAAGTGTGCTGGCAGCATTTGAGCAAGAGAATTAATGTTTGAATGGGATGCAAAGAGGACTTGGGATCGTTTGGTACGAAAAGCAAGCAATGGCAAGGCATTATAAATGTGACGCCAAACGCACTGTTTTCTTTTGCTTATAACTCCACTACTTTTCTTATATAGTAAGATCATTGGCCGCTAGTAAAGGGCTATATTAAGGTCTCTTATCTGCCTTGGTGGTTACTTTAGTAGAGTGCTTAGGCTTTGGGTGGTTTATGAATGGTTTATGAATTTGCCATTGAAAGTTTCGCCTCTTTCTACCTATATATGTATACCTGCATCATCGTGTTAGGAAGCTGCTATATACATATGTATATATCTCAGTCGCGCTTAGGGTCTTTTACAAGAAATATGTATTGAAAGCCAGAGACACCTAAGGGTTAAGT
The DNA here is from genome assembly GCA_037044535.1 of Lordiphosa magnipectinata. NCBI lineage: Eukaryota > Metazoa > Arthropoda > Insecta > Diptera > Drosophilidae > Lordiphosa > Lordiphosa magnipectinata. The sequence continues at coordinate 72,239 of JBAMBO010000535.1, forward strand.
ATCTTGGAATATAAACTATATAATATATATAAACTATATAATTTAATAAACCAAGAAATGTTGATAAGGGAAGAAGCGTACGGTCTCTCTAAATGCTTTCTGACTCTACTCTGACAACTTCGGTCGAAAAAGGGATCCTCCGATTGATTGACTACGGGAAATATAGCGGATCGTTTTCGATCGATTAACCACGGGGTCACCCGTCACCGGGGAATGAAGCAGGAAGGAATGCTCGTCTCTAATCTATTAACTAAAGGACTGGCACAGAAGCAGACATTTATTATTGTGAAGCAAAAAGGACTACGTCACAATCAGAACCTTTTACTTAACTGCTCCGACTCTATACTTATAAATCTGTAGGCCTGACTGACTGACTGGCAGATTAACAACGCACAGCCAATACCGCATACCCTAGAGATCAGTTGGTGAACGTCCTTGAGAAATATTCATCGAACGTTACCGCACTTAACGCTAAAATTGGTAGAGAAGGAGTTTTTGGCTCCACAGTCGACCGATTTAGCCTTCCTGAAACAACCTCCGGTAACGGAGAGAGGCTAAAAGATTTTGCTGTGGGCAGAACGCGAAGTCAGATTGATCATGTTGTGATCGACGGAAGGTACTCATCGAGTATTCTAGACGTGCGTGCGATTCGAGGTGCCAACATAGACTCGGATCATCACCTTGTTGCAGCCAAAGTACGCACGCGGCTCAATGTGGCACACGCCTCACGTTCTATTACACGTCGAAAGCTAAATGTCGAGAAGCTGCAATCACAACGGGCCTCTGAAGCCTAGACAGCTTAACTCATCCAACTGCTCAGGGAAAACTCACCATTCCCTTCTGG
>JBAMBO010000536.1:0-75867 GCA_037044535.1 Lordiphosa magnipectinata
GACGTCATTTCGGCCGATCATTGATTTCCTATTTTCGTTGCAATTACAAAAACAAAACGTACCCAAAAACCATACGGCTGGGCATCACTGAATAAAAATGATTTCAGTTGTCATCTTATTTTTTGTTAGGGATTGTTTTAAAAATCATTATGGAAAGACTCACATCGCAACGTCTCCAAATTATTCAGCTGTATTACGAAAATCAGCGTTCGCCAAACCAGCGACAAATTTGAGTCTCAGTATATGTTATTGGATGATATGCGACCAAATAGACCACATTCACAAATGATACGCAACGAAATAGACCACATTCAGACCGTAGTGAGAATAATATATGGCTGCAGAATGTCACCCATCGTGTCGACGCCGATATCAACATTTGGGTTTATCGTATTCGACAACTTGGCGAATTATACGAAAAGATCTTGGTTTAAAGGCTTACAAAATTCGGGTAGTTCAAGAATTGAAAACGCCAGACTTGAAAATGCGCTTGAATTTCAGTCAATGGGCTCTGCAACAGCTCGCGCAAAATTTTGCTGGCACATTTCTGGCTAAATGGATACGTCAACAAACCAAATTGTCGCATTTGGGCTGATGAGCAACCCGTAGACACTCTCGAACTACCGTTACATCTACTAAAATGCACTGTTTGGTGTGATTTATGGGTTAATGGAATCATCGGTTGATATATCTTTCAAAATGAGAACGGACAGAATATAATAACATGATAAATGACTTTTTGTTAACTGAAATTGAAGCCCTTGATGTCGGCGACATTTGGTCTCAGCAAAACGGTGGTACGGCACATACAGAGCGTGAAACAATGGCTTTATTAAGAACTCATTTCGGTGAGAAGCTTTTTTTGCGTTCCGAACCTGTAGATCATGTGATATCACACCGCTAGACTTATAACTGTGTTGTCAAAATCTTCGTCGATAAGCCAGCTACGATTCAAGACTTGGCGCCTGATATCAAGTTCAACATGCCCTTGATGGGGTATATTCCTTAGCTAGAAACTAATTCAGGGTGATTATAGATCTCTAAAAACTTGCAAAAAGTTGCTTTAATTATCGAATATTGAAGAAAGTAAATTTTAAATTTAGAAATTGTGCATTTTTTTTTTTACATTTTTTTACTCACAAAAATTACTTGTCTAAAAGTGCATAAAAATTAAATATAATATAAACCCTTTCGGTTTCAGTTCACATATTCCCAAAGTCCCCAGAGTTTTCCAATTCGAAATAGGTTCGGCTTCTGGGTTACATTGTTGTTAGTCTAAACGCCGTCTAAGGGTTAATGCATTTTTTTTTTGGTGTTTATTATTTAGTTTTTTTTTGCAGCGTTTTAATTTTTTTGTTTTTTTGGCCATGCAGATGCATTTTTATATGTGATTCATTTTGTTTGAGTTTTATTGTTTGCAGGTAAGCTGAGAACCGGTTCAACGGGTTCAACACTCACACTCTCTCACTCACACACACACACACGCACACCACTGGCTTGCACTTTATCTTTTCTTCTTTTACCTTTTTTTTTTTTTGCTTTTGCTTTGTCGATCTTGGGCTCCGCTCTTGCTCTGCTGCTCTCTTTTCTCTCTGTGTTTTGACTTTGCTTTTTGTTTTGCCAAAATACAATTTGTGATCTATTTTACTTTTCTCACAGAATGCACACAGATAACTTTAAAAAAAAAAATAAATATTGTAATCACGCTCACTTTTAAATAAATGCAAAAAAAAAAGAACACAATTCAACTCTGCTTTTTCGCGTTCGCTTTGCCTTTTACAGCCGTCCGAAGAAAAACACGCGCGCATTCGCTAGATAATCACGCACGAGAAACACAAGCAACCGACCCGACCGGCGTTTCAAAATCAACTAACAAGAATGTTCGATGTGCGAGGCCGGGCTCGATGTTGGAGTTGCGGTTCGATGGGTCAGGTTCGAACTTCGAAGCAGCCCCGTCATGAAGTTGGAAGCGAACCAGCTTAAAAAAAAAAAAAGCTGGTGGTAGAATGTTGAGAAAAAGAACTCGGCGGGTGGGTGGCGGAGCGGGTGGGGGAAGCTCTTAAGCTCGTGTGGCATTAAAGATTAAAAAATTGCTTTTTCCGAACGAAGGATAGATCCTTTTGTTCAGCTGCAGAAGGTACATAATTTGGTCAAAAAATTCAGAAATATTTTACCAATAAAATTTGGAAAAATGAAATTTATAATTTCAAGGGGGTGTCCCAGAAATTTCTAGAGAGGAGGCTGGACAAATGGAGAGAAAACGGAAAAGTGTGCTTGTGTTGGTGAGCTCAAAAGTCTTTAGCCGATTTACTTGCCGTTTGTACTCACCGATTTACACATTCATAAGTTTAGCTGGCGTCTGTGTGAAAAACATGAGTAACTTCGGCCAACTGATAAGAATAAGGTTGTCCACACTTAGATAATTATTTTACTATATTTAAAGGGGTTTTCTAGGCTAGAAAATTTTTTATACCCTTGCAAAGGGTATTATAATTTTGCCCAGAAGTTTGCAACGCATGGAAATATTCATTTCCGACCCCATAAACTATATATATTCTTGATCAGGGCGACGAGCTGAATCCATTGAGCTTTGTCCGTCCGTCTGTCTGTCCGTCTGTCTGTCCGTCTGTCTGTCCGTCTGTCTGTCTGTCCGTCTGTCTGTCCGTCTGTTTCTACGCAAACTAGTCTCTCAGTTTTATAGCTATCGAGCTGAAATTTTGCACAGAGTCTTCTTTTTACTGCACGCTGCTAATATGTCGGAACCGACCGGATCGGATGACTATATCTTATAGCTGCCATAGGAACCATCGGTCAAAAAATGGGTCTTAGTGAGAAAATCTTTTTTGTTTTCAATGCTAGCGTCATAAAACTCGGTCATAACTAATATTATGTGCTTTCAAACAGATTTGCAAATTTTGGTCAAAATCGGATGACTATAACATATAGCTGCCATAGGACCGATCGGTCGGAAAATGGGTCTTAGTGAAAAAACTTTTTTGTTTTCAATGATAGCGTCATAAAACTCGGCCATTATTGATATTATATGTATTCAAACAGATTTGCAAATTTTGGTCATAATCGGATGACTATATCTTATAGCTGCCATAGGAACCATCGGTCAAAAAATGGGTCTTAGTGAGAAAAAATTTTTGTTCTCAATGCTAGCGTCATTAAACTCGGCCATAATTAATATTATATGCTTTTAAATAGATTTGCAAATTTTGGTCAAAATCGGAAGACTATAACATATAGCTGCCATAGGACCGATCGGTCGGAAAATGGGTCTTAGTGAAAAAAACTTTTTTGTTTTCAATGCTAGCGTCATAAAACTCGGCCATAATTAATATTATATGCTTCCAAACAGGTTTGCAAATTTTGGTCAAAATCGGATGACTAGAACATATAGCTGCCATAGGACCGATCGGTCGGAAAATGGGTCTTAGTGAAAAAACTTTTTTGTTTTCAATGATAGCGTCATAAAACTCGGCCATTATTGATATTATATGTATTCAAACAGATTTGCAAATTTTGGTCATAATCGGATGACTATATCTTATAGCTGCCATAGGAACCATCGGTCAAAAAATGGGTCTTAGTGAGAAAAAATTTTTGTTCTCAATGCTAGCGTCATAAAACTCGGCCATAATTAATATTATATGCTTTTAAATAGATTTGCAAATTTTGGTCAAAATCGGAAGACTATAACATATAGCTGCCATAGGACCGATCGGTCGGAAAATGGGTCTTAGTGAAAAAAACTTTTTTGTTTTCAATGCTAGCGTCATAAAACTCTGCCATAATTAATATTATATGTTTTTGAACAGATTTGCAAATTTTGGTCATAATCGGATGACTATATCTTATAGCTGCCATAGGAACCATCGGTCAAAAAATGGGTCTTAGTGAGAAAAAATTTTTGTTTTCAATGCTAGCGTCATAAAACTCGGCCATAATTAATATTATATGCTTTTAAACAGATTTGCAAATTTTGGTCAAAATCGGAAGACTATAACATATAGCTGCCATAGCACCGATCGGTCGGAAAATGGGTCTTAGTGAAAAAAACTTTTTTGTTTTCAATGCTAGCGTCATAAAACTCTGCCATAATTAATATTATATGCTTCCAAACAGATTTGCAAATTTTAGTCAAAATCGGATGACTAGAACATATAGCTGCCATAGGACCGATCGGTCGGAAAATGGATCTTAGTGAAAAAAACTTTTTTGTTTTCAAGTAAATCGTTCTTAAAGTCGGTGATTCTTAATATTAAACGCTTTCAAACTAATTTGAACAAGTTGATCGACATCGGGTGACTATACCTTATGGTTGCCCATAGGACCGATAGGTCGGAAAATGAGTCTTAGTGAGAAAAAACTTTTCTGTTTTAAATTTTATCTTTCTTAAACTCCGCGACTGTTAATTTGATATGTTTTCAAAAGGATTCGCGAAATTTGGTCGAAATAAGATGTTTATCTGTCGGAAAATGGGTTTTAGTTAAAAAAATTTTAGATTTTTATGTAAGCGTTCTTAAACTGTGACATTTGCAAGGGTATAAAAACTTCGGCACAGACGAAGTTAGCTTGGCCTTCTCGTTTTTTTTATTTTTATACCCTTGCAAAGGGTATTATAAGTAGACATCGGATTTTATGTACTTTTTTAAATGAAGGTTGATTGAGGTGAAAATTTGGATTTATACTAATTAAATAACCCACTTTCCATTGGAAACTGCATATTCAATATATGCAAATTTTGCATATTTTACATATGTAAAACAAATATGCAAAATATGCACTTAATATGTGAAATATGTAAATGTATAAAAAATGTATAAAAATTGAGAAATTTGCAAAAATTCTTATTCTTGAGCTTAGATTATTGTTAAAAATATAAAGATGGCATATATAGACGGTTAAATGGGAGTTAAAGACCGAGCAAATGAAAGGTGTGCCTTGAAAGTTCTAAAATATGGGGAAATTTCTAAATTGTTCATTAATTTCAGATTTTTATGAAGATTTTATGGACGGCTAAAGTACACGGTCAAAAAATCGCGAAATCGCGATCATAAAGAAGGGTAAACCGGCGGGTAAATAGGAGGAGTGTATCAAATGGCAAAATTTTCTAACGACCTAGGATAACTATGAAGGTTGGATAGATGGCAATTGAAGACGCGTTTATTAGAGGCTTAGACCAAAAACCGCGAAATTTGTCAAATTTTCATTTGACTATTTACGAAAGCTCAGCAAATTTTCTACGCGCTCGGAAATTCCAGAATTATATATTAATCCCTTCCTGTCATGTGGATGCTGAGAATATACCTCTCCCGCACAACAACATTGTAAACTTCGAACGAAAATTTTATTTTTCAAAAATTTTTTTATTATAATGGTTTTTAGCAGTATACAATTAGCACTTTTTTAAAATTTTCCATTGTAAATTTTTGGCGTTTCTCAGAAAAAATTAGCTTGTAGGCCGAAAAACTGCGTTCCACATCGCAAGATGTAAGCGGTGCATATTTGAATTTAAATATGTCAGACATATTAATTTTACCCGCGTCAGTTATTGCCGAATCAGAATTGGCAAATATTTGATTAAGGTTATCAAATGAACCATAGTCCGGGCTCCGATCCAATACGTCCTTTAGTTTTTTTTTGCAGTTTTATACCGAATTCTCCTTTCACACCATTTAGAATGTCCTTTACTTCAGATAAAAGCTTGAAAGTTTTTGTAATTTTCATATTTCTTTGTTCCATCGAGGCTATAATTTCCGGTATTCTGTTAAAGTGATGTTTTATAAAAATTAGATTTGTGTGTAATTTGGGATTCTTGAGGATTTCTTGCGCATTTTTTGGATTAAATGATTCAATGACCTTCAATGAGAAGAATATGTTTTAAATGAATGCAGAATCTAAAATATTTATTCTACACTTACATTTTTGATACCGTCGAAATGGGTAGTAATAAAAATAGCAACATTAAGCCATGTTCCCCAGCGTGTAAGAACGGGTTCGGGTGGGAGTTCAATTTTTAACTTTTCCCCTGTATAGCTGAATGCGAATAAGCCATTTTTACAGCTGATATATACGAGTTGACTAGTGGATATGAATTTCGTATGGTTTCCGCCAAACGATTTATTCCATGCGCCAAGCAAGTCACATGTAACAGTTTTGGATAAAACACCTTTAAGTTTTGTCCAGCCTTTAGCATATATGCTGCCGCATCCGTAATTAACAGCAGTGGTTTGGTTTCATATCCTCTTGGCCAAAGTTCTATCATAGAACTGTTTACAAAACGTGCTATTGCTTGATCATTGACCTTATCCAATGCTTTAGTTGAAACTAAAAAGGTTTTTGAACGACCATTTTCAGTTAAGTTTTCAACAATTAGATTGGCCACAAATCTGCACGATTTGTCAGTGGTTTCGTCGACCGAGAGCCATATTTTATCGTCACCCAAAGCCTCACGAATACTATCCATTTTTTTTTTATAGCACTTGTCCAGATAGGATTTCCGTAATGTACTTTCTTCTGGTATTTGTTTCTTAATGTATTTTTTAAGAAAGCCATTAAATGTCTTATTATTTAAAGCATTAAAAGGTATGTTGGCTGCAATCAAGGCTTCGCAGAGTTCAATGTTGAATTCACCATTTTCATCGTCCTCCACTTCAACTGGCATCTGCCATCTTACAGCCAATTGTTAATGGCGCGCAGTTGCTAAGTGTTGCTCCAATTGCGACTTTTGATCGCAAGCAATCTGATTTAACAAATTCAAATATATTTTCTTTTATTAATATGAATATTATTATTTTATGGATATATTGTACTGACTTGTTTTTGATTGCAAGTAAGACAGACAACGTTGTCTTCCCGTATTTCAAAACAGTTTGATTCCAATTCTTTTAGCCATTTTTGAATCAAACTTGTTTTTTTATCGCTTATTTTCGGCATTTTAATTAATTAAAAGTTGAATTGATGAAGTTGATTTACAAAATGAAACGGATTTGCAAAAAAATCAGAAAACGGTGAGCACAGAATCACAAAAAGAACACATTAACCCTGGCCTCCTAGGATAATAATGTATCTGAAATATGTCATATCATAAAAAAAATGGTTTTTCACATATTTTACATATTCTGCATATTTTGTATATTTTTTTATGCAAATATACAATTTATGCAAAATGGTTTTTAGCGGACTTAGATCGTTTTTCAATAAAAATAAGATGTGTGCAATCAGAACTTAAATCGGACAAGCGGTTCAAAATATGCAAATATGTAAAATCCGATGTCTAATTATAAGTTTGCCCAGATGTTTGCAACGCATATAAATATTCATTTCCGACCCCATAAACTATATATATTCTTGATCAGGGCGACGAGCTGAGTCGATTGAGTTTTGTTCGTCTGTTTCTACGCCAACTAGTCTCTCAGTTTTAAGGCTATCGAGCTGAAATTTGGCACAGAGTCTTCTTTTTACTGCACGCTGCTAATATGTCGGAACCGATTTATTTTATTAAAAACAAATAGTTTAAGAACCAATGAGAAAAAATTTTAAGTTTGAAACAATGAATAAAACTGTTTTCTGTTACCTTAAAGCAGAGATGGGCATGCACACATATCGTCACACTTTTCACAAGCATACAAGCACAATTTGCGTGCGCCGCATTCGTGTTCTATAAATAGCTTTCAATGCTTATAGCGTACGTGTGATTTTGTGCAGTCGGCCGCGGCAGAGGTAGTATGCACACGCTGCCTCGTGTGCATTGGAACGTCGCGACACGCCCATCTCTGCCTTAAAGTCATGTTAAATTATCATAAGGGTCGTTTAAAGTGTTAAAATGTCAGCTATTTTAAGAAATGGATGACCAAAGGAATATTTTCTTGATTGGACTATTCAGCTTGTTTACTTAGGGCCGATTTCTTATCTTCTTCATAGAGCTATCTATCCCATAAACTAACTAATAACAGAGTAAAGTATAAGTTTATTCAACACATAGCAGCTATTAAAAAGTTGGGTGAATCGTCCCTTAGTTTAGCAAGAAGAGCGTTATTTGTTTGTTTGAAACACAACTAACATTTAATTAAGAATGAATTGTTATACTTACTTTAACTGCCAATCTTTTAAGTGTTGAAAGACAAAGACGGAAATTTTGAGCAAATATTGATAATTTTTCATATTTTTGTTGTCTTTTTTTTAAGATTTCTTAGATTAGTAACATGGTGTTTGGTTGGATTGTTTTAGGTTTCTTTGCCTGGGATCATTCATGTGGGAGATTCAAGTACTTAAAAGTGATTTTCCATATAGAATAATGTGCTCTCCGACTTCTTCCTCTGAATTTGAGTTGCTGTTTCTGGAATAAATATGTGTTGATATGCTGCTGGCTGCTCCAGCTCTCTTTGGCATTAACTATAGTCTTATCTTAAAGATCCTCGTCCTAGTCGGGCAAGGCAGCCTCCCGGGCCTCTCCATGCCAGTCTTCGTCCATTTTGATCTCGGGCGGCAGCAGGGTTGGCATGGCAACAAACTCCAGACTAGGATCACCAACCAGTTTGCGGGCCAGCCAGAGGAATGGCTTTTCAACGTTGTAATTGAATTTGGCAGAGATATCATAACACTAGGGGGGCAAACAGAACATTTTAGACACCATCTTCTTCTTGGCCACACACACACAAACACTCACCTCCAATTTTTTGCGCCGGTGATAGACAATGCTTTTTGACTTAAACATTCGATCCCGTATGTCCAATTTATTCCCACATACAACTATGGGTATGTTCTCGCAAACACGCAATAAATCCTGATAATATTTTGCCACATTCTTCAAGGTGGTACGCTTAGTGAGATCAAACAAGATGACAGCGCATTGGGCCTGAATGTATTGTCCATCTTGCTGACCATGGAACTCCTGTTGGCCTGCTGTGTCCCAGACATTGAAGCGTATGGCACCGCGATTGGTAAGAAACACCAGCGGGTGCACCTCCGCTCCAACAGTGGCCAAATACTCCTTGTGGAACTCGCCGCTTATATGGCGCTTGATGAATTCGGTTTTCCCAGTGCCTCCATCGCCCACCACCATGCACTTAAAAGACGGCACATAAACTTCTTGAGACATTGTAAATAACTGTAATTTAATTTATAAATAATTGAAAACAAAATTCGACTACACAATCAACTGATTTAGAAACACTAAAAAATTTCAACTTTATTGTTCAACTTTGAAACGAATTTGAAGTCAAAGCCTTCTTAAACATTTGGAATATGAAGGATGAATACCAAAAAAATGAAGAGAAACCTATAACGCTTCATAAACAGACTAATTGCTGTACACCAAAAGTTCAAATCAAAACATTTGGCCAATTTCGGTATACTCTCTTCAACATATTGGCCGATATGTTACGTATAAATTCTTCCATACTGCCTTCCAGTTCGTCAACTGTTGCGGGCTTGTCTTTATAGACATGAGCCTTAACATAGCCCTACAAAAAAAATAGTCTAAAGGCGGCCAATTAACCGTGAAATGAAATGTTCACCGAATTCGCCTCTCAATTGGGCCATTGTTTCGCATGCTGAATGGCATGTGGCACCGTCTTGTTGAAACCACATGTCAGCCAAGTCCAGCTCTTTCATTTTGGGCAAAAAAAAAGTTTATAATCAACATGTGACACGAAAACAGCTGAGCTGCCAAAAACAGTGTGACCAATTAAAAAAGAAGCTAGAACTACTTTTTAATCCGATCGTTCTTATGGCAGCTATATGCCATAGTCATCCGATTTGGATCAAACTTGGCAGAATTGTGTGGTAGCATATAATTTTGATCAGTAACAAGTTTGGGAGAGATAGCATTGATAACAAAAAATTTTTTCCTACTAAGACTTTTTTTCAGAACTAACTTTTGTATGGCAGCTATACCATATAGTTGTCCGATTTTCATCAAATTTAGTGAAATTATGCGAAAGCATAGAATTATGATATATACGAGGTTTGGGGGCGTTTGCAGTGTTTTTGGTCTGTCAGTCCGTCTGTTTCTATGCTATTTCCTCCGTCAGTTTTAAAACTATCTTAATCAAACTTTGCACAAAGTCTTTTGGTACAAATACGCTGCACACTTGTCGGAACCGGCCGGATCGGATGTCTATAGCATATAGCTGCCATAGAAACTATTGGTCGAATAAGTAGTTTTAGTGAGAAAAACTTTTTTCTTTTCAATGCAAACGTCCCCAAACCTCGTATTTATGAGTTTTCTATGCTTTAACATAATTCCACCAAGTTTGATGAAAATCGGTCAACTATATAGTATAGCTGTCATACAAAAGTTAGGTCTGAAAAAACGTCTTTATAGGAAAAACTTGTTTGTTTTCTATGCTATCGCTCTCAAACATGTTATTAATCAATATTATATGCTACCACACAATTCGGTTAAGTTTGAACCAAATCGGATGACAATAACATATAGCTGTCATAGGAACCATCGGTCGAAAAGGTAGTTTTAGTGAGAAAAACTTTTTTCTTTTCAATGCAAACGTCCCCAAACCTCGTATTTATGAGTTTTCTATGCTTTAACATAATTCCACTAAGTTTGATGAAAATTGGTCAACTATATAGTATAGCTGTCATACAAAAGTTAGGTCTGAAAAAAAGTCTTTATAGGAAAAACTTGTTTGTTTTCTATGCTATCGCTCTCAAACTTGTTATTAATCAATATTATATGCTACCACACAATTCGGTTAAGTTTGAACCAAATCGGATGACTATAACATATAGCTGTAATAGGAACCATCGGTCGAAAAGGTAGTTTTAGTGAGAAAAACTTGTTTCTTTTCAATGCAAACGTCCCCAAACCTCGTATTTATAAGTTTTCTATGCTTTAACATAATTCCACTAAGTTTGATGAAAATCGGTCAACTATATAGTATAGCTGCCATACAAAAGTTAGCTCTGAATAAAAGTCTTAGTAGGAAAAACTTGTTTGTTTTCTATGCTATCGCTCTCAAACTTGTTACTGATCAATATTATATGCTACCACACAATTCTGTCTAGTTTTAACTAAATCAGATGACTATAGCATATAGCTCCCATAGGAACCATCTGTCGAAAAAGTAGTTTTAGTATGAAAAACTTTTTTGTTTTCTATGGTAGCGTCTTTATACTTTCCAGTTATGAATATTATCGGTTTCCGCACAATTCTGGGAAGTTTGGTCAAAATCTGATGAATACATCGTATCGCTGCCATATATCAAACTGGCAATCAAATGGTCAAAATAGTGGCGCCATCTATTGCTGAGTTTTGCAAATAACTCAGCTAAGAATGTTCAACGAAAATCATTTAAAACCTTAATTTATATAAATTATACAAGCTGCAAGGGTATATAACAGAGTTCCCCAGCCATAGCCCCTGGGGCACGAACATACTGGCCAATTCACACCGAATGCTTGCCGAAGTCACGCATCACTGTGTGTTAGAGAGAGACACAGTCACATTTTCACGCTCTCTGCTTGGGGAACCCTGGTATATAAACTTTGGTCGAGCCGAAGTTAGCTTTACTCTAGTTTTGTTCCTCTATTTCGCACAACTTGTCTGTCTTGTCAAGACGTCGTCACGCTCTATCATAGAGTGTTCGTTACCTAATAATCTTCGGGGTACCGAAAAAAAATTGCTTCGCTATTACCAACTGCATCGAAATCCACTGATTTGTATACTTTAAGACCACACGTCGCCCTGTCAAAGTATTCCCAAGTCGGTATACGAGACGAGACGGTACGAGACGAGACAGGCTGATGAATGAAGAAAATGGACAGAAGAAACCCGTATGGACATTGTAAATAGAAACAACGTGTATATCGAAAGCCTTATAAATGCCTTTGCAAAGCTAATTTGAGCTAAATCCTTTTTACTGAATAAGTGGGAATTCTTAAGGCTGCCGCTTTTGCCAATGATTTGCCATTATTTTATACCAGAGGTGCCCAGAGTCAGCTCCAACTCAAAATACAAATGAAAATATATCTCCAGAAACATCAAGAAACGAGAGAAAGAGAATAGAGCTACACGCTTGGCTATCCCTATGCGGTAAACAACAAAGAATACACGGCATGCGCATAGGGACTGGGCACACCTGTTTTATACCAAACCGAAATACTGTTACCCATTACTTAGCACATAGGTGGCGTGCCTTCGCCCTTCTCGCCACATATTCCATAATAGTAACAAAACCGTAAACTGAATAAAGCGATCAATCCAAACAGTAAACGTTACCTTTCGTTTTCGTTTTCATCTCTACAAGAAACACAAAGATGAGTAACAATTGTTGAATGCTCGAAGCCTAAAAATACGGATAAAGGAAACTTTATTCCCTGCATTACAGCATAGGGGCTGAAAGAAACGATTAAAACGATTTCAGATTCTGATTTAGCTTCAAAGCTTTGTTGCTCCGTTGATGGCACCAAGCTTCAAGCAAAGATTTATCTGAAAAGTTGGTAATGCTGTAGCCCGACCACATAAACTATAAACGAAATTCAGCAAGCATTTTAATATATTTCAAACGAATTGCTTCAAATTTTTGCAGCACTTGATAAAACAGTTCCGGAATAATGACTGCATAACATCACCTCCAATCACACTTTTCGGCGTGTGTCGGGCACCGGATCTGACAGCTGCTGCTACTTTGTCCGCCTTTTGATATGCATTGTCTGCCGCATTTTGTACACAGCGATGAAGTCTGTTAACTGGAAAAAGGTGGCCAACTTACGGCGAGCCTCGCTCAGCATTTCTGTCTGCTTTTCCATGTCCGCTTCCTCTAATAGGGGCCAGCTGTAGCGTCCATTCTCCAGGCATACCCCAAACACATTTTTGCTCTCCTCCTCTAACGATTCTTCCAGAAAATCACGCACATGCACCTCAATGAAAGCGCTGGCCACTTGCAGATGTGCTGCCAAATAGTCATTGATTTCATCCAGTGTGGAATCTGTTGGCATCTGCCTTAGCAGCATAATTAATTTCGTACCATAGTCTGGGCATTTCGGCAAATTGCTTTGAGCCAATAGAATTTTCGACTTTGCATACATTTTCCGAAAAGATAAAGACAATAAAAATTATGGATTTAAAAAGTTTTTTTTTTACTATATATTATGTAGTATTAAAACTGTTTCCCGAACTAGAAACGACACGAACGGAGAATAAAGTTGAACTGAGAAATTAGCGTAGATGAAAGTGAAATATGGCTTAGCAGTTGGGAGAAGGGCCTACTTGAAAAGTTTATTTCAAATAAGAAAATATATTAAGTAAGATCTAACATCTAAACTCTCGGAGCTATGGGAGTAAAGGTGTGCCCATCGCTGCTTTACAACAACACTTGTGCATCTAGTGCAAACACACTGAGGGACACCTCTGCTATGAAATACGCTAGAAAAAAGGATTTTTAAGCTAAAGGGAGACTAAGTAGAAAACCATGAAACAATTTTCCAAAATGTTAGCACTGGTAGAATTTAGCTTTTAGCTATGTAGCTCTGTTTGCTATTATATAGTTTAACAAAATGAATACTATTTAAATCTGTAAGTAGAGCTCTACAACGCACACAATTCAAAAACTTACTAGACAATTCTTAAGTCTATAAATAGAAACAAGTTGAATCTACTAAGTGAATTTCAGAATGAATTTTGAAAGGGCTATTTTACTGTCTATAGCATCTTTGTCCTAACGTGAATTGCTCAGACTTATCTCCAGTCCAAAAAAAAATAAACATAGAACTGAATAAATGAGCGGACTCCTTTCCTTGAGTTCAACTTCAACTAAGATTTGGCTGAGCTCTGTTTCTCTGTTACATTGCCTAGCGTCCCTGCTCGGGCGCCACTGAAAAAATTCCAATAATACATATATATTTATTATTGACTTTAAGGCAGTGTTTGATACAGTGAACAGAAGAAGCCTGTTCTACAAACTGAGCAACATCGGTCTGTCTACTAAAATGCTCAAGGCATAACACAGCACCGGTTTGGGACGTTTTCAGACTTTCTGACTGGTTTAACACTAGCTGTGGAGTCAAGCGACGACATTACACATGCCTTACCAGGCGGGGTTACCTTTGCTGGACGACTATTTAAAGTGTTAATGTATGCCGACGACATGTGTCTCTTTGCCGATTCTCCGCAAATGCTCCAGGAAATGATTGATAAGCTACACGAATATTGTAGAGAATGGTGCCTTCAAATCAAGACACGGACGATTCAAAAATCATGATAATTAGACAGGGCAGCGGTTGTTACTCACGATTAGTAGACTGAACGACTGTAGACTGTATTACCCTTGAAAGGGGGAAGAGCTATTAATATTTAGTAGTACAAGTGAGACCTAGGAGACTAAAGAAACTGAAAGATGCAAAAGTGGCCTTAAATGCGTAATGGAAAACTCTGCTTAGTAGGAAAAACGTAAAGTCAAGCACAAAATACGATGTCTTCCAAGCGGCTGTTATATATACCGCAAGTATGGATACTATGAATACTACATACTATGAATATGTCGAGCGCCTCCTCACCTTCTTCATCAAAGAAGTATAATATTTAGGCTCCTCTCAACTTCCCGAAATTACGTCTGCCCTTGCTGTTCACGTACACTCTGCATACCCATTTCAACTATGTAAACAAAACAAGAAAGAAAGTCGGTCAAGCCCGACTATAACATACTCAGTACCCTTACCCTCGCATTTGCTCACGAGTCAAGAGAGGCAATCTTAGTGTGAGAGAGAGTTAACTGTTAACTGTTAAATTGATTATATGAAGACTTAACAGACGGCAATAGTAGACCGGTAAATAAGGGAAGTGCAGATCGAACTGTTAAAAAAATCGCGAAATTTTTATAATTATTATTTGAGTTTTGATTTTTCGCAAAATTTGCAAAATTTTATGAGTTTTGGGAATCATTAAGATGTGATAGATGGCAATTGTGGACGCGTAAATGGTTAAATCCAACGGTACAAAAATTTTGCGAAATTGATCATGTAGACAGGTAAATTGACGGGTCATAAGTAGTACCAGGTTTAAACATCGCGACATCCATAAGACGACCTGGAAGTCCCCTGATCAACTAACGCGAAATCAGATTGATCATGTTGTGATCGACGGAAGGCACTCATCGAGTGTTCCTCTAGACGTGCGTGCGATTCGAGGTGCCAACATAGACTCGGATCACCACCTTGTTGCAGCCAAAGTGCGCACGCGGCTCAGTGTGGCACATGCCTCACGTACTAGTACACGTCGAAAGCTAAATGTCGATAAGCTGCAATTACAACGGTCCTCTGAAGCCTACACAGCTAAACTCACCCAACTGCTCAGGGAAAACTCACCATTCCCTTCTGGTGTATGCGAATAGTGGAATCATTTATCACACTCTAGGAGTACGGCTGCCAAGCAGATACTCGGATACGCCGAGCACCCTCGGAGAGGAGTGGAGAGAGGAGAAGCGCCTTTTCAGAAGGAAAAAGAATGAGCGAAAAGGCGCATGCGTGAGAAAGTCGAGAGCTATTCGGCATTCTATCGAAAGATTAAACGACTAACTGAAGGTTTCAAGCCCGGAGTCACACAATGCAAGGACGAAAATGGAAATCTGGTCACAGATCCGCAAGTGGCGCTAGACAAATGGAGAAGCTATTTTGCCAACCTGCTGAGAGGCGACAACGAACACAATACCGCCTCTGGAGAAGTAGCGACGCCACCAATCGACAACATAGAGATAGACCCACCGGACCATCACGAAGTCTGTGTAGCCATAAAAAGGCTAAAGAACAACAAATCAGCAGGAGCAGATGACCTGCCAGCTGAACTGTTTAAGGCTGGTGGCGAGGAGTTGGTAAGGTGCATGCACCAACTCATCAGCAGAATATGGTCCGACGAGAGCATGCCCGAAGATTGGAGTCTAAGTGTAATTTGCCCAATTTTTAAAAAAGAGACCCTGCAGTTTGCGCCAACTACCGTGGGATCAGTCTCCTTCCCATCGCATATAAGATTCTGTCGTGCATTATTTGTAAACGTCTAAAGCCGCTTATAAGCACTCTGATTGGACTTTATCAGTGTGGTTTCAGACCTGGTAAATCCACCACAGACCAGATATTCACATTACGACAAACCCTGGAGAAGACCTATGAGAGAAATATGAAAACCAAACATCTTTTTGTTGATTGTAAATCAGCCCTTGACACACCGATAAGGTCAAGGTTTTTTGACGCCCAGTCTACCTTTGGTATACCAGCAAAATACGTTCGACTTTGCATGATGACGTTGAGAAGAACCTCTCCAAACCATTTGATACCAAGAGAGGTTTTAGGCAGGGTGACACCCTATCGTGTGACTTCTTTAATCTACTGATGGAGTATATACTGCGCCAGTGCCCAAATGCCAACAGATCGGGCTCATTTCTTTATAAAGATCTAATGCTACTCGCATACGCCGATGATATTGACATTATTGGCAAAAACGAACAGGCGGTAAGCAGGGCGTTTTCAGAGATTGAGAAGCAGTCTAAACTGATGGGCATAGCGGTAAACGAAGAGAAGACAAAGTACCTAGTATCCTACGCGTCTTGGACAATTTGTTACTATGGGGGATTACAACTATGAGGTTGTAGAGGATGATTACCGGCGACAACAACATCAGCCTGGAGATCCGAAGAAGAATTACTTTTGGAAATTGATGCTACTACAGGCTCAGTAGGGAGTTCAAGAGCAGAGCCTTTTCTCGAAGAACAAAAATAGCGCTATACAAGTCGCTCATCATACCAGTCCTGCAATACGGCGCAGAAGCATGGAAAATGACAGCAGCGGATGAGGAGACGATTGGCGTGCTCGAGCGAAAAATCCTTCGGAGGTTCTATGAATCTTTAAAAGTTGGCGATGGATGCCGCATTCGAATGAATCACGAACTGTATGAGCTCTATAAGAACTTCAGTCTAGTCAAGCGCATAAAGCAACAGCGGCTGCGCTGGTTAGGACATGTAATCCGGATGGATGAAGAAGCTCCAGTAAAAAAAGACGTACAAAGCGAAGGCGGCTGACTTTGGTGGACAAGGCAGGAGGGGTCGCCCACCACTAAGATGGGATGATCAAGTGTGGAAAGAAAACTGGTGCCAGCTCGCACAATGCAGAAGCGAGTCGAGGGCATTCATTGCAGAGGCCAAGACCGTCAAGCGGTTGTGATGCAACATCGGGCCAATAAAGAAGAAGAAGAAATTGACGGGTCAAGATCAAGCGGACCAAAAATCCGGATATATACAAAAATGTATGATTAGTTCAGATTATTATGAAGATTTAATAGTTGGCAATTAAAGACGGGTAAATAGGAGGTGTCGGTCAATCGGTTTAAAGAAATTTTAACACTTGCGAAATTCTTGTATGAGGTTAGATTGACACGAAGACGGGTGAAGATCATACGAACCAAAAACTCGTGAAATTGGAAAAACAATTTAACGAGTTTAGATTATCATGAAGATTTGATAGATGGCAATTGTATATTAAGCTACACTTCTTCGTACTGTGTTTAAAATTCTAAAGGGGGCGCAGCAACGCACTCCGGGTGCCTGGTATGTAAATATGTATTGCAAAACAGTTTGATGGCAAATCTCTTAGACATTTTTGAATTAAAAGTGTGCTTTTATCACTCATTTTCGGCATTTTAATTGATTACAAGTTGAGTTGGTGACGTTGATTTACAAGTTCAAACAGATTTGCAAGAAAATCAGAAAATTGTAAGCAGTGAAACATTAAGTAATTTCATAAAAACTGGTTTTTTGCATATTCTGCATATTTTGCATATTTTGCATATTTTTTTATGCAATTTATGCAAAATTGTTTTTAGCGAACTTAGATCATTGATCAATAAAAATAAGATGTGTGCAATCAGAACTTAAATCGGACATGCGGTTCAAAATATACAAATAATCAAAATCCGATGTCTACAGATTATATAGGATTGGAAATGAGGATTGAATTTAAATTTAACAATTTAAATGTAACTCGGGCATGTTTTGAATTCCCCTCCTTTTTGAAAAGTAAATCGAACGCAATTCTGCTTCAGTTTCATTTTCGTGTTCTCAATTCCTATTGAAATTGTTCTTTCTTTTTACGTTTTGCAATACCACCGGTCTAAACGAAATTGGCACAAGATACATAAGAGAGAAACCACAAGTCCAAGCGACACAATCGAAAATGGAACAGTCAAAGATAAGAGACGCCGCTGACATTTAGTTTTCACTTTTCGTTTTTGCTGGCACTGGTAAATTCTGGACACACATAAAACAAATAAATTCTTTGTAAAACAATTAAAGACTTAAATGAGAATCAAATTTCACTAACAATTTGTAAATTGATTACAGAATTAAGGGAAATTCATTTTATGTACATCTTGCTACTGAAAGAGTGCGTAATTTGGCAGTTACTTTTCATTGCACTTTCCAAAAATTTGCCGTGAAACTGGAATTGGACTTGCCGAATAGAATATATATCGACAAGGAAAAGTCGCTCTTTGTGGGCCAGTGTAATTGATGTGTGTGTGTGTGGTGTAATTTCATAAGTCAAAGTACCCCTTCTGTTTTGGCACTGTCAAGAGAAAAAACAACATCAATTCGTCCTTGGAAGCCACAATAATTTCAAATACACGCATTCATAAAATATATTTTTATTTATGCCCCACATAGGAGCAAGCCTCCCAACTCCTGTCCTCCGCCCTCATCCTGTTGCCGCTGCTGTCGTCAGCCATGTAACTTTATTAAAAGCAAGCAAAGAAAGGGAACGAAAGGAGGCCGCTTTTTTGCCTGCTTCCAAAAAAAAAAGAAACAATAAAAAAAACCGCAGGAAAAATCGCTTAGATATGCGGGAGACCTTCTACATGCTCGTACACCTGACATCGCGCAATGGGCCAAATGTGCCGTTTTGTATTTTGGTACATTTCCATAAATTGACAAATTTTATGATGCCAATAGGCAGCGACGCCATCGACACCATCGACGTGCCAAAAGTGGCGAATTTCCGGCGTTGCGTTCGAGCGTGAAGCAACATTTGATAATTTTCCCTTTTTTATGCCATCAGGAAGCGTTGCTCTGCTGCTCCGCCCTTTTGGGAAATGTTTCGGGTCCAGGTAAACAAAAAAAAACACAAAAAAAAAAAGGACCCTTATCTTAATTATGGTATAGTTGCCTAGGTAAATAAGCACCTGTGCCATCGACCAGTTTCATTGTGCATTTTCGCATTTCGTATAGATGTTTCTAATTGATGAACTTGAAAGCAAACAAATGCACAGAACTTTGTAATACCCAATTAATTTGAAGCTTAAGCAATATTTTTTTTTTACAATTTTCTTTTATAATTAAATTAAAGTTAAAGCCAATTTTCTAAGCAAAAGTCAACTTTAACAAACTCATCCCAAAATATGAATTAAAATCGCATTCAAGGTCTAACTTACATCATTTAGCTGAGGTTACTACATGCTACAAAATACGGCTGTAATATATACAGATTTTTTACCTTCTTTTCAGCTCAGCTGGATGGCGTAATCAGAGTGTCGTGCTTAAAAAAGCACTCTCCAAATCAATTTCGCTATTTTCTGGTGTTTCTCAAGGAAGTCACATCGGATTCCTATCATCTTCGATATTCCGCAAAACATTGACTTATTGTCGGATTATGATGTAAAGCCCACGACTCTGACTCTCCACTTTTTCTTCAGCGCGATTTGTCTTCAATGATTTCTCACTACAACTACTTTTTCGACCGATCGTTTCTATGGCAGCTACCCAGCAAAACCCAAAGCGCTCTAAGTGCGCTATTAGAGCGCTCAAAAGGAGCAGTGAAGCGCTCAACTCTCCTTGTAACTAGTGCTATTTTTAACATTGCCATGTCATTGGATGTCAGCGCTACACTCTCACTGTGAAAAAAGCGCTTTAAAGCGCTCCGCTCGCAATGTAAAAAGAGCTCTAGAAAGCGCTACACTGTCACTGCGAATAAAGCGCTTTAAAGCGCTCTGATCCCACTGTAGAAAGAGCTCTAGAAAGCGCTACACTGTCACTGCGGAAAAAGCGCTTAAAAGCGCTCCTCTTGCAATGTAAAAGGAGCTCTAGGAAGCGCTATGCTCCCAGAGTAAAAAGAGCTGTAAAAAGCGCTCCAAAAGAACATTTATTTATACAAAACTCAAATAAAATTTTCAATTCATTTCAATTTATTTATAACATAATTATAAGTTTTATTATTATTAGTATTTTAAGGTACGTTGAAAGTGGTATTATTAAGTAGTTTTAAGTTTAAGACTGCAGACATTTTTTATTAAAACTTAATAACAAAGTCTTCTTTTTCAAGTTAAGGAACATTTTTTTTTTTCAAATCTTAAATCAAAACAGGTCACTAAAACCCATACAATTATATTTCGAACATCTTTTATACAATTTTAATCAGAATTTGGATTTGCTGGATTTGATGCGTCTGAGGACAAAAGTATTTCTTTTTGTTGATAGGAATTCCTATAAATTTTGTTTTTCATAGAACGAAAGCCCTTCGCCATTTCCTTAGCATAGTCCTCTCGATTTAAATGGACCCCACCTTACAGCATCTGTGAAAACCAGTTTGTGAAAAAATGACTTCTTTATCGGGTGTGTCCCAGAAATCAATTCAATCAATTCAAATTAAAGCTGTTTGACTTAATATGCGAAGAGGAACAAATATGCACGGCTACTAGAATAGATGACTGAATTTAAGCGATTTGAAACCGCCTGCTCAAAGTCAAGAAGATTTAATGCGTAAATTTTTTCTTGCATATGATCTAGTAGCCGGTCGTACTCTTGTCACTTGACAAGTGTATTCCTTTATGCGAAAATCGCTAGAGATTTCCAGGACACCCCTGTATTAAAGAAATCAGAACAAAAAGAACAAAATAAAGAAGAAAAAATGCAAGCAGGCGGCGCTAGCATACGCATACTGTTCATAGGAGAAGTTTTTTGAAATAACTGCTTTCGTGGAGCAGTATTTACAAGGAGAGTTGAGCGCTTCAATTGAGCGCTTTTGTAGAGCGCTTCGAAAAAATTTGCTGGGTATATGCTATAGACATCCGATTTAGATCAAACTTGGGAGAATAGTGTGGTAGCATATAATATTGATCAGTAACAAGTTTGAGAGCTATAGCATTGAAAACATAACAGTTTTTCCTACTAAGACTTTTTTCTGACGCAACTTTTGTATGGCAGCTATGCTATATAGTTGTCCGATTTTCATCAAACTTGGTGGAATTATGTAAAAGCATAGAAAACTTATTAATATGTGATATGGGGACGTTTGCGTGGAAGACAAAAAAGTTTTTCTTACAAAAACTACTTTTCCGACCGATGGTTCCTATGGGAGCTATATGCTATAGTCATCCGATTTGAATCAAGCTTGACATAATTGTGTAGTAGCATATAATATTGATCAGTAACAAGTTTGGCAGCCATAGCATTGAACACAAAAAAGTTCTTCCTACTAAGACTTTTATTCAGACATAACTTTTGTATGACAGCTATGCTATATAGTTGTCCGATTTTCATCAAACTTGCTGGAATTATGTAGTTACATAGAAAACTTATAAATGCGAGGTTTGGGGACGTTTGCATTGAAGACAAAAAAGTTTTTCTCACAAGAACTACTTTTTCGACAGATGGTTCCTATGGCAGCTATATGCTATAGTCATCCAATTCGACCGGTTCCGACAAGTGTGCAGCGTATTTGTACCAAAAGACTTTGTGCAAAGTTTGGTTAAGATAGTTTTTAAACTGACGGAGGAGATAGCATAGAAACAGACTGACTGACAGAACAAAAACACTGCAAACGCACACAAACCTCGTATATGGGCATATCTCAAATGTCGAATGCGACATTCGTACGCATTCAAAGCGAAGAAAAACATATGCCAAAACATTATTTTATTTTGACAAAAGGCGAAACGTATTGCTCTTGATTAGCGCTATAATTGGTGCTAAAGTTGATTTTGGGCAACTGTTCGTTTTCAAGATAATTACCAAAAACCAATGCATTCGCATGCGACAAAAACAGAAGTCGCTTTCAAGTCGAACTGTTCAAACACTGATTTCAGCGAAACCTGATGTAATATTTTAATGCGACTAATTTTAAAATATTATGCATTGATGTACCTTAAAAATGCTTTTTATTTGATTCAAAAATATTAAGTAGTTTATTTTTTATTTAATTTTAATCACTGTCGCACGCGACATGTCGCATGCGACAGTTTGTTCCATCATACTTTTAATGCTTATTTTTTTCCTTTTTATGTAATAAGACATGAATAAGATACCATAAATGATTTTCAATATATTTATTTTTACAACAAAAATCATAAACTTGGCAAATATCTTCAATAAAGAAAAACACAAATAAGTTTATTCATCTTAAAAAAAAACGAAGAACAGAAAGTAACTTAATTAAGAATACTATTACTAATGTCGAATAAGGTTTTTTTTAATGGAAAATGCAGTCCTAGCTCCTGATATCGATATACCTGGAATGCTTTTCACTTCCTTCCATTTTTCGTCCAACTTATAATTTAAGGATAAACTTTCAATTTTATCAGATGGCATAAAATACATTTTAAATGCAATTATGTTGTTTTCTGCACATTGATAAAACGATTGTGCTTATCGTAAAACAACAAATCAAAAAGAGTTGGTTATTTGCCACACTTTTCTTTTAATAACGGCTCCAACTCCATCAACGGCTCCCTTTCCGTGAGAACTAGCAAAAAAAATTTCAATCCATATATAGACATCCAATTTGTTGAATTATGTCAGTCAAGCTAGTCAAAATATATTTATTTTTAAATTGAGCGCAGCTTCCATCAAAAAATATTAAAATCTTTGAAAAATGCCCATACATTTTTTTAATTTCGGTTAAAAGACAAAAGACAAACAAAAATAAATTCGTCATGTTTATTATGTGTAAGTTTATCGCTTATAACCGCAAACGACTGTGAAGCACCAGCCAACCAAGCTACGCAGGCAAAAATTGTTACCTGGCGGTAGCTGAAATGCGCACTTTGTATTTCGTTTTGGTGTGTCAACCTGTAGTTCTCGGCAAAATCAATTTGAAGAACGAGCTCGGAAGGCTTTAAGTTCATTTTTGATTGCTCAAAATATTTTTGCTGAGCTCTTTTTACAAAAAAAATGGGTTTTAAATGATGGTAACTTAGTTTTCATATCAATGACTAACTCAGATAAAGTTGAAGTTGTATTTGACAGGGTTATGTTTTTATCAATTTTACGCCATTGTTGCCAGTTTACTTCATCTTCCATATTAGCCAAATACGCAAGAGGAATAAATTGATCTTTTAAATCTGTTAGGCACTTCTTACAATTACTTGTCATGCAATATTCATTCTGAATATCGCAGCAAATTGCTTTAAGAAATGTTTCAAAATCTCTGGGAAAAGATGGAATACTTTTCGTGCAACTTTCCAAAAGAAAGCCGAAATTTGCATGATACATGCAAACACACATATTGTGCGGCATTTTACTTACTAACTGGACATGGCGAGGACGCATTTTAAAAAAAAGTTGATTTGGTTACCGCTTCGTTTGGAAATTCTTTTTTAAACAACTCATATGATTCGGACACCGTCATTAACATAAAGCGCTTAGCTACTAATTTGCCTTCAATTATAATGGTGTCTTTCTTTCCCGAAGCTTGCACACTAACATAATCATTCTGATAAAAATTAATAATGGCATTAACTAGGCATTCGGACATTGTTCTGTTGGATTGCTTTACGATTTCCTTTTCTTCAAAATGCTTATATTTTTTGACCAGGACTTCAAGAACTTTTAGCCTTCTTTGCATGTCCTTTGGCATCGCTTTCTCCACTTTTTTAAACGCTTTCGCCAAGGTTTGTCTACATTCGTACGGCGCGTTTTGGCTTTGACGTGACATTTCATTTTCTAAGAGTTTTTGGCGCCTCTCTTGTTGTCGTATGCGATTATATTTTCGTTTCTCTTCAATTATATCTTCTGTCTAGCATTCCGCATTCTTTCCCGGTTTTTAAATTTATAGTTTTGTAATTTTGTCTCATCATCCTTTAACCTTTCTCTCCACCGTTTGCAGTTGGATTTATTTTTCTCGCCGCCGTTTTTACTCATCTACAATTAAAAATTGTATATTTTGAAGTTACATATACAAATAAAGATATTTAAAAAAAAAAATTTATTTTGAGTTTATAAATTTTACACTTACTATGTCGCACGCTACCAACTTCAAAAAGGTACCAAGAGCGCAGCGCTGATTATTTTGAAGCAAAACTTTTTTTATTTAATTTGCAATGAAAATATCTGTTTGTAACTAAAATTTCATGCACATTGCACAAATATTTTTGACGCACTGATAACAAATGGTCTTTATCAATGTCGCACGCGACATCGAAATCTAAGGTAAAGCAAAGAAAAAATTTACCGTAATTGGCAATCACATCGTTCCTTTTACATTTTTTTTATATTCCTTAAGTATAAACCGAGATTTAAAAGAGAAAATTTCAATGCGTAATATCTCTCATTAAGAACAATAATTAAAACAAAACCTGCAATAGAAATGTTCAAACCAGAACTGTTGCACTTGATCGACTTTGCATTTGAATATTTCAAAATGTGTTATGAATAAATGTAAAATTGGCTTACATTAGTTAAATTTGGCAGATTTCCTCTGAAAATATGTTAAAACGAGATACTTTTATAGTCTTTTAATTTCTTGGCTGCGGTTGACATTTCTGTGGAAATGCCCATATATCATTATTTTAGGCTTTCACACAATTCCACCAAGTTTGATGAAAATCAAAGAACTAGTTAGTTCTGAAAAAAAGTCTTAGTACGAAAAACTTTTTTGTTTTCAATGCTATCGGTTTTGTTACTGTTACTGATCAATATTATATGCTATCACACAATTTTGCCAAGTTTGATCCAAATCGGTTGACTATAGCATATAGCTGCCATAGGAACTATCGGTCTAAAAAGTAATTCTAGTGAGAAAAACATTTTTGTTTTCTATGGTAGCGTCTGCAAAGGGCTGCAAACACTAAAAATTTTTCGGAACCTCCGGTTTGCAGGTTCGAACCAAATTCTACCAACGGTTAAGGTTTAGAAATTTGAAGTTCGAGGTTCGTTACACGTTTTACCCAATATATACAAAATTACAATTCGGGTATTCTCACAGACTTTGGTTCCTAGCCGACAGCATGCAATTGCAGTAAGATCCTCCATAAGCTCGTCCATGACTTCATCGACATCATCATGGTCCATACCTAAAGATTTTTTATGTATTCTTATTTCTTCATGCTCGTATTTAGCTGGATTTGATATGTTTCTGCAGTAGCATGCACCGGGTTGGTTAGATTGGCGCATATGTATATGTATAAAATGAAAATGTATGACATAAAGTCTAATAAGTATAGCTAGAGAGTTGAATTTCGGTGGAGTCATATTAGCACTCAAGGTTAGTGAGAAAATTTACAAGTCAAGTTAAGAGAAATAAAGTAAAGTGATAAACTAGCAAGTTTTAGCAGGCTCGATGTCAAGTTATATTTGCACATAGCTTTAAAACAGCGGTGGGCAGCATTAAATTTGAGTTTGAGAGCAGCCCAAAAACAACAACAGAATAAACAACCGTTATTAACTAGTCTCGAATGCCCAAAATGCAGCTGTTGCGCCGTCTGTGTGCGCGTCTTGTAGGCGCAGTGCTCCGATTCGCAAAGACTTTGTTGTTTTTCACAATTTGAAGCGAGTTGATTGCGACGCAGTTTATTATGAGACTGACTGGCGGCAATGGGAGCAAGGGCTTGCCCACTGCTGCTTTAAAACAAACTATTTCACGAATCTCACGGTGCCATCATCATCAGTCTTTGCCTGTCTACAACATGTTAGCAGCTACCTCCAAACATAACATGACCTCGAGCCTGCTATAACTTGCTTGTTTAATTATCATAAGGGTCGCTTAAAGTGTTAAAATGTCAGCTATTTTAAGAAATGGATGACCAAAGGAATATTTTCTTGATTGGACTATTCAGCTTGTTTACTTAGGGCCGATTTCTTATCTTCTTCATAGAGCTATCTATCCCATAAACTAACTAATAACAGAGTAAAGTATAAGTTTATTCAACACATAGCAGCTATTAAAAAGTTGGGTGAATCGTCCCTTAGTTTAGCAAGAAGAGCGTTATTTGTTTGTTTGAAACACAACTAACATTTAATTTAGAATGAATTGTTGTACTTACTATTTGCCGATCTTTTAAGTGTTGAAAGACAAAGACGGAAATTTTGAGCAATTATTGATAATTTTTCATATTTTTGTTGTCTTTTTTTTTAAGATTTCTTAGATTAGTAACATGGTGTTTGGTTGGATTGTTTTAGTTTCCTTTGCCTGGGATCATTCAAGTGGGAGATTCAAGTACTTAAAAGTGATTTTCCATAAAGAATAATGTGCTCTCCGACTTCTTCCTCTGAATTTGAGTTGCTGTTTCTGGAATAAATATGTGTTGACATGCTGCTGGCTGCTCCAGCTCTTCTTGGCATGAACTATAGTCTTATCTTAAAGATCCTCGTCCTAGTCGGGCAAGGCAGCCTCCCGGGCCTCTTCAAGCCAGTCTTCGTCCATTTTGATCTCAGGCGGCAGCAGGGTTGGCATGGCAACAAACTCCAGACTGGGATCTCCAACCAGTTTGCGGGCCAGCCAGAGGAATGGCTTTTCAACGTTGTAATTGAATTTGGCAGAGATATCATAACACTAGGGGGGCAAACAGAACATTTTAGACACCATCTCCTTCTTGGCCACACACACACAAACACTCACCTCCAATTTTTTGCGCCGGTGATAGACAATGCTTTTTGACTTAAACATTCGATCCCTTATGTCCAATTTATTCCCACATACCACTATGGGTATGTTCTCGCAAACACGCAATAAATCCTGATAATATTTTGTCACATTCTTCAAGGTGGTACGCTTAGTGAGATCAAACAAGATGACAGCGCATTGGGCCTGAATGTATTGTCCATCTTGCTGACCATGGAACTCCTGTTGGCCTGCTGTGTCCCAGACATTGAAGCGTATGGCACCGCGATTGGTAAGAAACACCAGCGGGTGCACCTCCGCTACTGCAGTGGCCAAATACTCCTTGTGGAACTCGCCGCTTATATGGCGCTTGATGAATTCGGTTTTACCAGTGCCTCCATCGCCCACCACCATGCACTTAAAAGACGGCATATAAACTTCTTGAGACATTGTAAATAACTGTAATTTAATTTATAAATAATTGAAAACAAAATTCGACTACACAATCAACTGATTTAGAAACACTAAAAAATTTCAACTTTATTGTTCAACTTTGAAACGAATTTGAAGTCAAAGCCTTCTGAAACATTTGGAATATGAAGGATGAATACCAAAAAAATTAAGAGAAACCTATAACGCTTCATAAACAGACTAATTGCTGTACACCAAAAGTTCAAATCAAAACATTTGGCCAATTTCGGTATACTCTATCCAACATATTGGCCGATATGTTACGTATAAATTCTTCCATACTGCCCTTCCAGTGCGTCAACTGTTGCGGGCTTGTCTTTATAGACATGAGCCTTAACATAGCCCTACAAAAAAATAGTCTAAAGGCGGCCAATTAACCGTGAAATGAAATGTTCACCGAATTCGCCTCTCAATTGGGCCATTGTTTCGCATGCTGTGTGGCATGTGGCACCGTCTTGTTGAAACCACATGTCAGCCAAGTCCTGCTCTTTCATTTTGGGCAAAAACAAAATTTATAATCATCATGTGACACGAAAACAGCTGAGCTGCCAAAAACAGTGTGACCAATTAAAAAAGAAGCTAGAACTACTTTTTAATCCCATCGTTCTTATGGCAGTTATATGCTATAGTCAACCGATTTGGATCAAACTTGGCAGAAATGTGTGATAGCATATAATATTGATCAGTAACAAGTTTGGGAGCGATAGCATTGAAAACAAAAAAGTTTTTCCTACTAAGACTTTTTTTCAGAACTAACTAGTTCTTTGATTTTCATCAAACTTGGTGGAATTGTGTGAAAGCCTAAAATAATGATATTCACGAGGTTTGTGTGCGTTTGCAGTGTTTTTGTTCTGTCAGTCAGTCTGTTTCTATGCTATCTCCTCCGTCAGTTTAAAAACTATCTTAACCAAACTTTGCACAAAGTTTTTTGGTACAAATACGCTGCACACTTGTCGGAACCGGCCGGATCGGATGTCTATAGCATATAGCTGCCATAGGAACCATCTGTCGAAAAAGTAGTTTTTGTGAGAAAAACTTTGTTGTTTTCAATGCAAACGTCTCCAAATCACACATTAAGAAGTTTTCTATGCTTTTACATAATTCCACAAAGTTTGATGAAAATCGGACAACTATATAGCATAGCTGTCATACAAAAGTTAGGTCTGAATAAAAGTCTTAGTAGGAAAAACTTTTTTGTTTTCAATGCTTTCGCTACCAAACTTGTTACTGATCAATATTAAATGTTTCTACACAATTATGTCAAGTTTGATATAAATCGGATGACTATAGCATATAGCTGCCATAGGAACGATCGGTCGAAAAAGTAGTTTTTGTAAGAAAAACTTTTTTGTCTTCCACGCAAACGTCCCCAAACCTTGTATTTATTAGTTTTCTATGCTGTCACATAATTCCACTAAGTTTGATGAAAATCGGTCAACTATATAATACAGCTGTCATACAAAAAATAGTTTTGAAAAAAGTCTTAGTAGGAAAAACTTTTTTGTTTTCAAAGTTATGGCTCCCAAACTTGTTATTGATCAATATTATGTGCTACCACACAACTATGTCAATTTTGATTCAAATCGGATGACTATAGCATATAGCTGCCATAGGAACGATCGGTCGAAAAAGTAGTTTTTGTGAGAAAAACTTATTTGTCTTTAATGCAAACGCCCCCAAACCTCGTATTTATAAGTTTTCTATGCTTTCACATAATTCCACCAAGTTTGATGAAAATCGAACAACTATATAATACAGCTGTCATACAAAAAATAGTTTTGAAAAAAGTCTTAGTAGGAAAAACTTGTTTGTTTTCAATGCTATCACTCCCAAACTTGTTAGTGATCAAAATTATATGCTACCCCACACAATTCTGCCAAGTTTGATCTAAATCGGATGACTATAGAGTATAGCTGCCATAGGAACCATCAGTCGAAAAAGTAGTTTTTGTGAGAAAAACTTTTTTAGTTTTAAGGGTAGCGTCCTTATACTTTCCAGTTATAAATATTATCAGTTTACACATAATTTTGGGGAGTTTAGTCAAAATCGGATGAATATATCGTATAGCTGCCATATAATACAATGGCAAGCGCCATCTATTGCTGAGTTTTAGAAAAATCTAAGCTAAGAATGTTAGACAAAAATCATTTAAAACCTTAATTTATGTAAATTATACAAGCTGCAAGGGTATTTCCTCTTTTTTCAGCTTTTTTCACTCTCCGTCCAGCCAAAAACAGCTGTTTTTTCTCTACAAAGTTGGCAACACTGTTCGTTACTGTTAACCGGTTATGTTAATAAAGGTTATAGTTCAAAGGTAACGTTTTTAATCGCTGTTAGTTTGTTTTGAGTATCAAAGCTGCCCGACTTCGTCATTGATATCCTTTGTTTGTTGTTAACGGTGTTTCGTGTTGTTGTTGTTATTTGGAAAACAGAACTCCGCTGACCGACACGTTGGTTGATTTCTGCCTTTTCATTTTTGGGTTTCTTTTTACTTTTTATGTACGTATGCGGTCACGTTTATTGCCTTTCGGACGCATTGCCAATAACAACAACTGCACCAAAAGTTGTTGGAAAATTGCTGGCACAGCAGCAGCAAAAACAACGGCGGCAACAACAAAACGCACCGAAACACGCAAATTGTTTGCCTCAGCAATTGGCGGCGTGTGACTGTGACGTTTTTTTTTTTTTTTTGTTTTTCCACGCTCTCACTTCTTTTGGCTTCTTTTTAAAGCCCGCCTACAAGTATGCAACACAATTTTTTCAATTACAATCACTGGAGCTGCCAACGCGGCGGAAAAATTTCTCACTTTGCTGCTGTTTTTGTTTTCTTTTATTTTTGTTTTTTTTTTTTGCAGTTGAAGTTGCAATTGACAATTTATGTGTATTTTCCGTTTTTTAAAAGAATAAAGATGCAGGGGAACCAGCTTTAAGTCGCCCTACGACTTGTTGAACAACAAACCGAGCAATGTTTTGCCTTCCTTTTCGCATTTATTGAAATTGCTTCTAAGGATGGTAATAAAATTAGTTTCTTTTGGCATTAGTTCTAACTGTTTGATCCAAATTTGGTTCTTACGCATGTTTTCGACTTGCCAGGATTGATCTTCATTTCATGCCGATTTCAAGGCATCCCTAACGACCATTTACATTAACCTAAGTTAGAGTTATAGGCAGTTTAAGGTAATTTGGTTTAGTATAATAGATTTTTACTTCCTAGCACGAAAAGTTAGTAAACCATAAACATTGTGCTAGTCACTAAAGTAAAACATGTGCTATTAAATATGACTTTAGGAAGACATACACTTAGTTATTATAACATGAAACATAAGATTTAAAAATGCACATATAAAAAATTAATTAAATTCAACATTTGCAATCCATAACTTTCAATATCATTAACCTAGGCCCAATGTTTGTCAGAGTTATAGTTAGATTTAGGTCATATATTTATATATATTGGTCCCCAGAATGGTTTCATGGGATAGTTAACCCCTCTAACACCCTCTTAATATCCGGATAAGGTATTTTCCATTCCGTTTTGTAGGAAAAGTTGTTTAGCAGAACCCATAAGTAACAATTTCAGGAACCCATGGGACCATGTTTGTTTCTTTGTGGAAGTGCGGAGTGGAAGGGTGCACGGGTGGAAAGAAGGGTTAACAGTGACTTAATAGTGACTTATCATTAACTTAGCAGTGACTAGATAGTGACTAAACAGTGACTTATCAGTGACTTGACAGTGACTTATCATTGAGTTAGCAGTGACTTATCAGTGACAGTGACTTGACAGTGACTTATCATTGACTTAGCAGTGACTAGACAGTGACTAAACAGTGACTTATTAGTGACAGTGACTTGACAGTGACTTATCATTGACTTAGCAGTGACTAAACAGTGACTTATTAGTGACAGTGACTTGACAGTGACTTATCATTGACTTAGCAGTGACTAGACGGTGACTTATCAGTGACAGTGACTTGACAGTGACTTATCATTGACTTAGCAGTGACTAGACAGTGACTAAACAGTGACGTTTCAGTGACAGTGACTTATCATTGACTTAGCAGTGACTAGACAGTGACTTAACAGTGACTTATCAGTGACAGTGACTTGACAGTGACTTGACAGTGACTTATCATTGACTTAGCAGTGACTAGACAGTGACTTATCAGTGACAGTGACTTGACAGTGACTTATCATTGACTTAGCAGTGACTAGACGGTGACTTATCAGTGACAGTGACTTGACAGTGACTTATCATTGACTTAGCAGTGACTAGACAGTGACTTATC
Source organism: Lordiphosa magnipectinata (assembly GCA_037044535.1). Classification (NCBI taxonomy): domain Eukaryota; kingdom Metazoa; phylum Arthropoda; class Insecta; order Diptera; family Drosophilidae; genus Lordiphosa; species Lordiphosa magnipectinata. The sequence goes on from JBAMBO010000536.1 coordinate 31,572, forward strand.
AGTGACAGTGACTTGACAGTAACTTATCATTGACTTAGCAGTGACTAGACAGTGACTAAACAGTGACTTATCAGTGACAGTGACTTGACAGTGACTTTTCATTGACTTAGCAGTGACTAGCCAGTGACTTATCATTGACTTGGCAGTGTCTAAACAGTGACTAAACAGTGACTTATCAGTAACAGTGACTTGACAGTGACTTATCATTGACTTAGCAGTGACTAGACAGTGACTAAACAGTGACGTTTCAGTGACAGTGACTTATCATTGACTTAGCAGTGACTAGACAGTGACTTAACAGTGACTTATCAGTGACAGTGACTTGACAGTGACTTGACAGTGACTTATCATTGACTTAGCAGTGACTAAACAGTGACTTATTAGTGACAGTGACTTGACAGTGACTTATCATTGACTTAGCAGTGACTAGACGGTGACTTATCAGTGACAGTGACTTGACAGTGACTTATCATTGACTTAGCAGTGACTAGACAGTGACTTATCAGTGACAGTGACTTGACAGTGACTTATCATTGACTTAGCAGTGACTAGACAGTGACTAAACAGTGACTTATCAGTGACAGTGACTTGACAGTGACTTTTCATTGACTTAGCAGTGACTAGCCAGTGACTTATCATTGACTTGGCAGTGTCTAAACAGTGACTAAACAGTGCCTTATCAGTGACAGTGACTTGACAGTGACTTATCATTGACTTAGCAGTGACTAAACAGTGACTTATTAGTGACAGTGACTTGACAGTGACTTATCATTGACTTAGCAGTGACTAGACAGTGACTTATCAGTGACAGTGACTTGACAGTGACTTATCATTGACTTAGCACTGACTAGACAGTGACTAAACAGTGACTTATCAGTGACAGTGACTTGACAGTGACTTTTCATTGACTTAGCAGTGACTAGCCAGTGACTTATCATTGACTTAGCAGTGACTAGACAGTGACTAAACAGTGACTTATTAGTGACAGTGACTTGACAGTGACTTATCATTGACTTAGCAGTGACTAAACAGTGACTTATTAGTGACAGTGACTTGACAGTGACTTATCATTGACTTAGCAGTGACTAGACAGTGACTTATCAGTGACAGTGACTTGACAGTGACTTATCATTGACTTAACAGTGACTAGACAGTGACTAAACAGTGACGTTTCAGTGACAGTGACTTATCATTGACTTAGCAGTGACTAGACAGTGACTAAACAGTGACTTATCAGTGACAGTGACTTGACAGTGACTTATCATTGACTTAGCAGTGACTAGACAGTGACTTATCAGTGACAGTGACTTGACAGTGACTTATCATTGACTTAGCAGTGACTAGACAGTGACTAAACAGTGACTTATCAGTGACAGTGACTTGACAGTGACTTTTCATTGACTTAGCAGTGACTAGCCAGTGACTTATCATTGACTTAGCAGTGACTAGACAGTGACTAAACAGTGACTTATTAGTGACAGTGACTTGACAGTGACTTATCATTGACTTAGCAGTGACTAAACAGTGACTTATTAGTGACAGTGACTTGACAGTGACTTATCATTGACTTAGCAGTGACTAGACAGTGACTTATCAGTGACAGTGACTTGACAGTGACTTATCATTGACTTAACAGTGACTAGACAGTGACTAAACAGTGACGTTTCAGTGACAGTGACTTATCATTGACTTAGCAGTGACTAGACAGTGACTAAACAGTGACTTATCAGTGACAGTGACTTGACAGTGACTTTTCATTGACTTAGCAGTGACTAGACAGTGACTAAACAGTGACTTATTAGTGACAGTGACTTGACAGTGACTTATCATTGACTTAGCAGTGACTAAACAGTGACTTATTAGTGACAGTGACTTGACAGTGACTTATCATTGACTTAGCAGTGACTAGACAGTGACTTATCAGTGACAGTGACTTGACAGTGACTTTTCATTGACTTAGCAGTGACTAGCCAGTGACTTATCATTGACTTAGCAGTGACTAGACAGTGACTAAACAGTGACGTTTCAGTGACAGTGACTTATCATTGACTTAGCAGTGACTAGACAGTGACTAAACAGTGACTTATCAGTGACAGTGACTTGACAGTGACTTGACAGTGACTTGACAGTGACTTGACAGTGACTTATCATTGACTTAGCAGTGACTAGACAGTGACTTATCAGTGACAGTGACTTGACAGTGACTTATCATTGACTTAGCAGTGACTAGACAGTGACTAAACAGTGACTTATCAGTGACAGTGACTTGGCAGTGACTTATCATTGACTTAGCAGTGACTAGACAGTGACTAAACAGTGACTTATCAGTGACAGTGACTTGACAGTGACTTATCATTGACTTAGCAGTGACTAGACAGTGACTAAACAGTGACTTATCAGTGACAGTGACTTAAGAGTGACTTATCATTGACTTGGCAGTGTCTAAACAGTGACTAAACAGTGCCTTATCAGTGACAGTGACTTGACAGTGACTTATCATTGACTAGACAGTGACTAAACAGTGCCTTATCAGTGACAGTGACTTGACAGTGACTTATCATTGACTTAGCAGTGACTAGACAGTGACTAAACAGTGCCTTATCAGTGACAGTGACTTCTGATTTTACCAATAATCGTTAGACAAAGATTTTAGAAAGACCCTTTGACATATGTGCTCATTGTTCATTCGGCTTTTGGTGTCAGAAACCACACTAAAGCACACGAAGCTTCCCGGCATAATAAGGTATGACAATGCCAAGTCAGAAAGCACTGGCAATGCGTCTTTCTCTTCCATCCAGAACTTAATAGGGTACCGTTCCAGCGTAAATAATGATAAACTAAAATTAACAAACACGCTTTTGTTTGAAGGGCGAACAATATGCGTGCAGCATGACGATAGGCGAAAGGTCCAAAATTGGCCTTGAAGAAGAGGAAAGCTTTAAATACCAGAGACAAGGCCTTTGTCTTTGTGACCTTTTGCTTTGAACTGGATAAGGCCAAAGAGTCAGAGGGACGCAATAAATCTGCGAGTTTTCCGCCATTAAAATGGACATATTTTGTAGAACGACAGAAAACGTGACAGCAAGTGTAGATGCATTGTTACCAAATAAAGACGAATAAAAGTATAGACTGACTCTTCGAATTGGCAATGCTTATAGAGAATGTTTAGAATCTTCAATTTCTGATTGAGGAGTCTTTCATTTTTAAAATGAATTGCGTAATTCTGCGATTATATAGACGACTCTTCGTATTGGCCATGATTATAGACTATAGATTATAGATTTGACGATAGTAGTCATGCTGTCAGCATTTTGTTCTCCCTTCCAAATCCAGTGTGCGACATCCGAGCGTCATCAAATTTTTAGGCCTTTTACGAGCCGTGTGCGGACGGCCCAACATTTTCCGTTTCTAAAAAAGGGCTACATTACAGCACAGCATTTCCATACGGTGCTTTTAAGTGCGCATTTATATTTTTATACTCTGTCCGTCTGTCCGTCCGTCCGTATGAAAGAAGAGATCTCAGAGATGGTAAGAGATAGAGGTTTGACATGTATGGGACATATATTTCTTATACTTGCAGGCAGATCAAGTTTATTTTCAATTTTTGCCACGCCCCCTCCCGCCCCTGCATTTTGGAAAAAACGTCATATCTTGAAGATAGATCGTTCGTTCCTTCTAGAGATACCTTGTAAACAAAATTATTTATCGATTTGCTGAAGGAATGATAAAGATCGGATGAACGATACTCAAGTTATGGGCAAAACACGGCCAGTTAACACCACCCACCCCTCCACCAACAACCACAGCAACATACCCTAACCGTTCAACACAGGCAATCTTAGTGCGAGACAGAAAGAGAGAGAGAGGGAGAAACTTAGAGAGCGCACTGCGTTGTGCGCGGGGTGTTAACTGGCCGTTTGACTCCTGAGCAAATACGAGTGTAAGGGTACAGAGTATGTTATAGTCGGGCTTGACCGACTTTCTTTCTTGTTATTGAGTTGCACAGTTTGCACTGCGATTTCTGTGCATCAACTTTAATGAAATAACTCTTAAACATTTTGCTTTACATGTCCAGAGCACAAGAAACAATTATTCGCAACAGTTTCGATTCGATTTCCGATATCGGAACGCCTCGGAAAAATATGCGATAATGATATTTGTCATTTTGGGCAAAAATATTGATATTTCGATATATCGATGATATTTTCGACAACCGTGACTGTCAAGTAGGGTTGACAGTGACTTGACAGTGACTTTAAAGTTAAGTTTACAATCAGACTTATCGTCGTAAAGGGCTTTGTTCGTATGACACCCACTCTTTTTTTTACGATATGCCCTGCTCACAACGATTGGCAAGTTCAGAAGTCGTTGCCTATCTATATAGGGATATAGGGAGGCAAACGGTAGACCAGCATCCCAGTTTAAGCACCTAAGTGCGGAGCGAAGAAACTGCTTTTGAACCGACTCCAGTATAGACTTGATAGAAAGCATATTGCGGTGACCAAATGCTTGAGTAATACTCTAGCGATGAGAGAACGAGAGACACGTAAAGAAGCCGGGTTAGGTATGGATAGCCAAACTTTTTAGACCAATGCTTAAGATAGAGCATATTAACGTTGCTCCAAAATTGAAGATTGTTAAGGTCAAGTTGAAGACATTTATATGAATTAGGAGAAGAAAGAGTCATAGACAGCTTAGCATAGTTCGCATACATTAAGACTGGAGATGACTTAACAAACTGAGGAAGCTCATTGATAAACAAACCAAATACTAAAGGTTCTAGGTGACTACCTTGCGGTACACCAGAAGTGACACATACTACCTCAAAGTCTCAAGTTTCTCAAAAAGTTTCTGGTTTCTTAAAAAAGTTTTTGTGCAGCGGAATGATAAAAAATTCCTTCCAAATGGGTGGAAAATAGCTTTTGGACAATGGACACTTGGAAAAGTTTAGTTGATGGCTGTAAAAGAAAGCTAGCACAGTTTTTAAGGACACAACTGGGAATCAAGTCAGTTAATCTAGCCCAAATCGGCGAGACTGAAATTGGCTTCAATTTAGATTTCTTTTCTTACTAACTTTTAAAGACGAAAACTGCTCGAATACGAGAAGACAATTGATCTCAACTTTGAACTTGTGAGCAATTCTCGCTCTCGCTCTTAGCGTCGCCGAGGCGTCGTCTTTTACGAAGATTACAACCAAGAAGTTCCATGCTTGATATGATATGCTTCAGTCTCAAATATGCATGCTTGATTTCAGTATTTTTGGCTTGGATCCAAAAACATTCCGTCAAACATCTAAACTGTTTGATATCAAGCAGGATCGACACCACGAAGACACCTTTAAACGTACGGTTCATGAATTATAGGCTTATTTATGGAATCTGTACAGGGACACTTAAAGTCAGTCTCAAAAAATCGATTAATTTAGCATTTCATAAAATTTGTAGAATTTAATAAATCCTTTGTTTTATCATATTTGAACTGCAATTTGCTTTATGACCTGTTCGCTGTTCGCTGTACAAAATGTCGAGTGGCTGCACTTAGGTTAACGGGTGAAGGTCGCTGGTACATCCAACCATCCAACCATCCATCCATTCATCAAGTATTTGTCGTTTGTCCAACAACAACAACAACAAGAAACAGCCTATACATACCTGTACGCCCCTTCCTACCCCACCATTTCGTCAGCTTTGTCTTTGGCGTTCTGCTTCTCGTTGACTGACTTTCTCGCAACAATTCGCCGTTGTTCTCGCTAGGCTAGGTGCAACTGTAGCTACAGTTGGGGACTGAAATATTTCAATGCAAGAGTCAGAGTCGCTCCTTCATCTTCCACTCGGGCGACGTTTATTTGTTTTATTTTAATTGCAGCTACGAGCCCCAGAGGCTTTGGTTTTCGTGCGCAGAACGCAGTTTTTGGGCCTGACTTGACATTTGACTGAGACTTTATAATAATGACATTTTAATTAAATAAAAGCTCAAGTATTCTTCACATATTATTGTTGTTGTTATTATTGTTGTTGCTGTTGTTGTTGTTGCCTTGCATTTTGCCAGCTGCTGTTTTGACTATTGTTGTCAACAAAATAATCGCAAAGCAATAAGACTGAGAACAAAAGAGGTTGGAATTATATACAGAGTAGATTCATTTTGTTAATGTTATCAAATGTCGAAGGGAACTGATTTAGAATGTTGGGATATTAAAGTCATTCAAAGGAGGTAGCATTGTCGTTCAAGCCTGACGAACTTTAACAATTTACTATAAGGGATTTATACAAATTTCTAACTATGGCTGTTGCCGCACTTCACAAAAGACTAGACTTTCTAAAATATAACACGACTACACATATCTCCATCCTAAAAGCCATACAAATATCGAAAACCGACTATTGTCTTCCTCCCTATGGTTACGCACCGAATACTCAACTTTAAACAAGTGAGAAAGTCGGTCAAGCCCGACTGTAACATACTCTGTATAAGGTTCTATCTCTCTCTCTCTCTCACTATGATTGCCTCTAAAATTTGTGCAGAAATTTTATCAGTTTTTATCTCGTAAAATTTAAACTTTATTATTGTTAACAATGACTGATCAGTCACGAAATAATGAAGGGAATACAGATTTACCGCTGATCTTGTATGGAGCATTTTTCAACCAGAATGGCAAATGTCAACTTTGTGTAAACAAAACTATTAAATTTGATTAAAAATCAACTGGAAATTTACACAAGCATTTGAAGTTGAAGGGTTCACCCCAATAGTTACTCTTCCTACGAATCAATGAAATGCAAAGTATCTAAAGTTTGCAATAACTCAACTAAGGAATCAGCAGGAATCAAGCATCATAGTATGTAATATGTATGTAGTAAAATGTAACTAAATTATTTTATTACAGCTAAATCAACGCATTTGCAATTACATTATAGCCGAGATATTGCCGCTCTGTCATGTTTTAAAGAAAAGTTTAAGGGTTCTGTTTGTGGCTTTAACTGGACGTCTGTAAAAATTCCCTTTAGTCTAAGCTCTATGCTTGATAAAAGGAAGGCGGACAATAATACAATTGTCGACAATATTTTTGAAAATAAAAATTTTGTCTATACGACTGCAGATATCTGGAGTTGCAATAACATAAGTTACGTTGGTGTTACCGGCCACTATTTGAATAGCAATCTAAATTGTCATTCTCTCGTGCTCGCATATAAGCGTTTTCCCACTTGCTACTGTATTAAGCAGTCTTTACACTTATCATATTTCTCTATAGAGTCGATTGTCAAAATTTTCTAAAGAGAAACTCTTTAGAGAAGCTATGATAAGCTATTAAACTTATAATAACAGAGAATCTTGAACTAGATGTTCTGTGCTAGTTTCACGGTTTCAGTACTGTTTCAACAGTTTTTGACAACGTAAGAGAAAAAAAGGTGTGTGAAAATGGATGGCAATCAAATAAATGCATTAACTTTAATGGTTGCGGTTTTGGCTAACGACGAAATGGATGATCCAGGATCAAAAAGAAGACGACATTATAAAAAGCGTTCCCTGTGGAGTCGAAATTGGCTTTTGCGTCGCTGTGAAAGCAGAGATATAGCGCGGCTTGTCTTACGTGAGCTTTAGCACGAGGACGACGAAACCTTCAGCAATTTTAATCGCATGAATAAATCAACTTTCCACAAATTGCTTGAGTTTGTGGAACCCAAAATTCTCGCAGAGATACGGTAAACAAACAACTACCTTTTCCATACATATCTAAAGTATTACTTTTCAGCCTTCTTGTGACCTTGCAATTCCTTGCTATCGGAGACTCTTATGCATCCAACCGGCAATTTCCAAAATTGTGCCAGAAGTGGTTAATGCAATTGCCAACTTAAAATCAATTTATTTAAACATATAGTCAATCGCTTCTAAAATTTAGTTTTATTTTTTAGATGCCTCAATCACAGCAGGAGTGGCGAACTATTGCGCAAAAATTCGAAGAATTGTGGATCTTTACGTTTTGCCTCGGTGCGCTAGGTTTGTGACCTTTTAAAATTCCACTTTGCAATATTTTTTCTTTAGATGGCAAACATATTGCATTTCGAGCCAGAAGAAATGACGGCTCATTTTATTACAACTATAAAGGATTCCACAGCATTGTGCTTCTTGCTCTGAAGATGCAGAGTACAATTTTATTTATGTTGATATTGGCTGCATTGGGAAGAGCAAACGATGCCTCCGTTTGAAGAAAATCTTCTTAAATTTCCAGATGATGCAGTTTTACTTGGCGGTACAAGGGAAGTGCCACTTGTTATAGTTGCCGATGACGCATTCAAATTAACCACTCGAATTATGAAGTCACATCGACAAAGGGTATGTACTAGTAACAAGGTGTTTAACTACCGGCTAAGCCGTGCTAGACGAGTGATTGAGAATGCATTTGGCATTTTAGTAAACAGATTTAGAATTCTGTTGACAACAGTTGATTTTAGCGTCGATAAGGTGCAACAAACTACCCAGGCGGCTTGTGTTCTTCATGACTACATTAAAAGTGAGGAAGGTCAACAATTTATCCGATCCGCATCTGAGCCAATTGAAGTACAGGCCCACTACACAAATTACTTTAATGGCATTGGTGCTGTCCCCTGGCAAGCAGAGGCAATCAAAAAGTTTAATTTTTGACTTAATAATAAAAAAACAAGAAAGAAAGTCGATCAAGCCCGACTATAACATACTCTGTACCCTTACACTCGCATTTGCTCAGGAGTCAAACGGCCAGTTAACACCCCGCGCACAACGCGGTGCGCTCTCTAAGTTTCTCTCTCTCTTTCTCTCTCACACTAAGATTGCCTGTGTTGAACGGTTAGGGTATGTTGCTGTGGTTGTTGGTGGGGTGGTGGGTGGTGTTAACTGTCCGTTTTTTGCCCATAACTTGAGTATGGTTCATCCGATCTTTATCATTTCTTCAGCTATAAATCGATCTATCGAATCTATCGATAAATAATTTTGTTTACAAGGTATCTCTAGAAGGAACGAACGATCTATCTCCAAAACTGTAGGAGATATGAAGTTTTTTCCAAATTGCGGGGGCGGGAGGGGGCGTGTCAAAAATTGAAAATAAACTTGATCTGCCTGCAAGTATAAGAAATATATGTCCCATACATGTCAAACCTCTATCTCTTACCATCTCTGAGATCTCTTCGTTCATACGGACAGACAGACGGACATGGCTATATCGACTCGGCTGTTGATGCTGCTCAAGAATATATATACTTTATAGGGTCGGAAACGATTCCTTCTCCCTGTTACATACTTTTGCACAAACTTAATATACTCTATGTACCTTCGGTACAGAGTATAAAAACGTCAGGATATTTTCAATCTTTTTATACCCTTGTAGAAGCATCTCCGACCACATAAAGTATATATATTCTTGATCAGCATGACGAGCTGAGTTGATATAGCCATGTCCGTCTGTCCGTCCGTCTGTTTCTATGCTATCTCCTCCGTCAGTTTTAAAGCTATCGTAACCAAACTTTGTACGAAGTTTTTTGGTACAAATACGCTGCACATTTGTCGGAACCGGCCGGATCGGATGACTATAGCATATAGCTGCCATAGGAACGATAGTTCTAGTAAGAAAAACTTTTTTGTTTGCAAGGTAAACGTCTTTTTACTTTCCAACTATGAATGCTATCAGTTTCCACACAATTTTGGGAAGTTTGGTAGAAATCGGATGAATATATCGTATAGCGGACATATAACAAACTGGTAAGCAAATGGTCAAAGTAATGGCTCCATCTATAGCCGAGTTTGGGAAATAACTCAGCTAAGAATGTTCGACGAAAATCATTTAAAACCTTAATTTTATAAATTATACAACCTACAAGGATATAAAAACTTCGGTCGAGCCGAAGTTAGCTTTCCTCTATTTTTAATCTTGGAGTAAACCCGGCATGAGCTTGAAAATTCAATCTCGATTTACATGATATTCGACACAATTCAAGCTTTCAGGGAATGGCCCAAGCCTTTCGAACTTGAATCATTCCAAATGTGCTTACTTCAATCCCCTTTGAGATCACATGTTCATAATTAAGAGAGAGAGAGCGAATTTAAGTAGCATTTTTGACATGCGGCAACAAACGATGGCGATGGTTGTGAGCGATAAGATGCCATTCCATTTGTGTTCAGTGCGTATGGTCGTGGGTTCGAATCCCTGTTGAGCCCAATAAATTTTCATATTTCTTTGTTTTTCAGAAGTTTTAAATAAACTAAAACTGGAGGAAGAAGAGAGAGGTATCTTTTCTGGGATCAAATCAATATTACATATTGAGCTCAAAAACAATCTCGAGCATGCTTAAAATGATCCTGGATTAAGATTAAATTGTTCTCGAATTTTGACGTATACCTTGTACCTTACCTAGGTAAGAAAATCTAGTTCTTTTCTAATCATTGGTTGCAATCCACTTTTAATTTCTAATGAAACGTAATACGCTGTTTACACGGCGGTCGTACGACCTTTTTTGGTATTTTTTGCCTGAGACTGGTCGTCCGGCCATACAAAATTATGGCAGTTGACTTTGAATTTGGCACGGTCGTAGACTATACGACCGAAGAAAAAGCAGTGCTGTCAGACCGTATTGACCACAAAAATGTGGCAGCCTTGTGCAATTTTGAACGATAGCTATCAGAATATGCACCCGCGTTCATGTGAAAGAATTCTTTAAATTTGACCCAAAAACACCCTAAACTTTTGTTCAAATAAAAAATACACTGGATTAGCTAATGGTTCATTCAAATGGGAATTATTGTTGTTACATGCAGCCACTAAGCTCTTAGAATTGGCTATGATTAATAATATGCTAATTGGTGTTCACATAGCTGGTGGCTAATGGGTACTGGGCCCTGGGTACTTGTCGTAGCCTTAGCTTAATCTACACGGATTTGGCTATGGGCTGCACCGGCTCATGCTCTTCATCCGACTCGGTGGTGTCACGGATTAGCTGCAGAGGCAACAGCTGGCTTAGATATCACAGGTTTCATTATAGGTATAAACATGATGGCCAACTCCATCCACCATTTTTCTGCCCCTTTGGAATTTAATCAACTCGTCCGAAAAGGAGTCGATCCAAGAGCGAAAGCCGTATATGTAAAAAGATGGGTCATCTTTGTTGCGGTTGAACATAGGGTGCTTGGTCTAGCTGGAGGATTGCATCATGGTATGGAATGCGGATTCGCCAGTGGGGTGCCGTGAATTGCATTGCATTGATGGTTATACTGTGCATTTACGACTTCGAGAAGCTATTTCAAGAAAAACGAAAGCATAATTATCAGTAGAAAGCAAAAAGAGATTACAGCTTTACTACTCACCGAAAGGCCAATTCTGCCAGTCCCAGCAAATAAATGTCTGCTCCTATGAGCAAAGCCGAAATGGTGGTACCAAAAATGGCAAATACCAAAATTGAAGCAATATTCTGGAAAAAGTTGCACGACCTCCTCACGCTTCCAGCTGCCGGTTTCACTCGACATTACATTCAACGAGAGGCCAATTAAAGCGCCCAGGAACACCACCACAATGCTTTCGAGTAGATATTGGGTAGTGTGGGATTCGGGTAGATACCTTTTTCAGCAGATAAACACCAGGTGGCTTTCTGGTGTCTACTTCTTCTTCGTCAGAAGATGATAGGTGTCTTTCTAGAGTCTCTATTTGTGCCACACACAAAATCAAGTAAAAAAAGTCGTTCACTCGGTACCTAGCAAAGTTGAAATTGATTGATGTTCCCCTCAACTGTGCTGTGGAATTCACGAATTATGGCTCTGATTAGATGACGTTTGCAATTGTTCCCATTCCCGTTAAATGGCGCTTTATCAGATTTTCCAAAGCATTTCATCCTCACTAGATAAGCTTTCAATTAAATCCATTATTATTTTCCATTTTAACATCGAAATTCAAATGAAATTAAAAGTAAACAAAAAACAGCTATTTGCGACTGTTCGCTCAATGTAAACAGCTAAAAGGTCGTAGCCCCAAAAAGAAGTCGTACGACCGCAGAGTCAATTCGATATAAGCCACTTCTCTGCCGCGATAACTGACTGATTTTCCATATGGAGTTCTACCATAAAAACAAACTCAAATTGGTAAAGATCAAAATAAATTATACAATGTGTAGTTAAAACTAGTCTTCCTTTTTGTAGTTTGAATTTCTCGCCGATACTATTCATCGATTGGTTCTTATCGATACTTTATTGAATTAAACTTTTAAATGAAATATTTTTTTGACCAAGTAGGCTACGATTTAAGATTCTCTTTTTTAATCGACGACATTCGCTCACTTGAACGAAAAAATTAAAACAATTTCGAGACGTCCTCACAATTAATTTATCAAAATAAAATACTATTATAATCATGTCGCGTGCTCCGGGTCGTCTTTCCACTACACATATGCCGCTAGTCACAAATCTCTTGCGCCAGGCGCAATTAGCCGAGATGCCAGACGAAAAGGAAACGCTGGAGTATCATGAAAAAATGAACAAAGTGTGGCGTTCGCAGTTTAGCTCTCCGGATTTGGTCCCTTTGGCTATTGGCATGGAGTTTGCGCCAATGAAGGATGCTGCCTCGCAAACTAAGGATGATGAGGAGGAAGGTAATATTTTATATATTGCAGGGAACTTTAGATTCCGATAATGAGAATAAGCATGAATACTTTTGCTGACTCTTTTTCAATTGCAGTTTTATCCCTTACCCTTACCCGTCGCTGTCGCCTGTGAAGAGAGGGAGACTTGTTGACTCGCATGGAGAATAATGTTTATTTTTTTTTTATTATTTAAAATAAAATGTTCAATTTGTTCTGTGGGTGCAACACATTCCAAAACTAACAAAGATCTGCCATTTGAAAAACTAAAATCAGAAATGTTTGGCTTTTCGCACCAGCAGCAGCAGCAGCTCTGCTTTCAGTTGCTTCTGCAGGTACAGTCGGGCTTGATCGGACGTGTCCCCAAAGTGAGAGAATACAAACAACTTAAAAAAAATATATAGATGAAGGCTAAATTCGGCTCGACCTAAGTTTATATACACTTGCAGCTTGTATAATTTATATAAATTAAGGTTTTAAATGACTTTCTTGCTTTGACCATTGTGGCAGCCATTGGCCACCTCTGGTCACACCATCTCTAACGCAGTAGCAGAACGACAACACACGCGCCATCCCTGACGCGCAGTTTCTATCTTGGTTTCGATTCGCGCGGGTGGCGCCCGCTTTGCTCCTTTCAAGTATACAATAATTGTTAGCTTAAGTTATATTGAATAAAGTTTGCTTGCCAGTTTGTTGTATGGCAGCTATACGATAGATTCTTCAGATTTTGACCAAACTTCCCAAAATTGTGTGGAAACTGTTAATATTCACAACTGGAAGGTATAAAGACACTACCATTGAAAACATAAAAGTTTTTCTAACTAAAACTACTTTTTCGACCGATAGTTCCTATGGCAGCTATTTGATATAGTCATCCGAATTGGATCAAACTTGGCAGTACTGTGTGGTAGAATATAATATTGATCAGTAACAAGTTTGGGGGCGAGAGCATTGAAAACAAAAAAGTTTTTCCTACTAAACCTTTTTTCAGACTTAACTTTTGTATGGCAGCTATACTAAATAGTTGGCCGATTTGCATCAAACTTGTTGGAAATATGTAAAAGCATAAAAATCTTATAAATACGAGGGTTGGGCACGTTTGCGTTGAAGACAAAAAAGTTTATCTAACTAAAACTACTTTTTCGACCGATAGTTCCTATGGCAGCTATATGATATAGTCAACCGATTTGAATCAAACTTGGCAGAATTGTGTGATAGCATTTAATATTGATCAGTAACCAGTTTGGGAGTGATAGCGTTGAAAACAAAAAAGTTTTTCCTAATAAAACTTCTTTTCAAACCTAACTTTTCTATGGCAGCTATACTATATAGTTGATCGATTTTCAATCAACTTGGTGGAATTATGTAAAAGCATAGAAATCTTATAAATACGAGGGTTGGGCACATTTGCGTTGAAGACAAAAAAGTTTTTCCAACTAAAACTACTTTTTCGACCGATAGTTCCTATATGAGCTATATGCTACAGTCAACCGATTTGAATCAAACTTGGCAGAATTGTGTGATAGCATTTAATATTGATCAGTAACCAGTTTGGGAGCGATAGCATTGAAAACAAAAAAGTTTTTCCCACTAAGACTGTTTTTCAGACCTAACTTTTGTATGGCAGCTATACTATATAGTTGACCGATTTTCATCAAACTTGGTGGAATTATGTAATAGCATAGAAAACTTATAAATACGAGAGTTGGGCACGTTTGTTTTGAAGCTAAAAAAGTTTTTTTTAACTAAAACTACTTTTTCGACCGATAGTTCCTATGGCAGCTATATGATATAGTCATCCGATTTGGATCAAACTTGGTAGAATCACGTAGTAGCATATAATATTGATCAGTAACAAGATTGGGAGCGATGGCATTGAAAACAAACAAGTTTTTCCCACTAAGACTGTTTTTCAGACCTAACTTTTGTATGGCAGCTATACTATATAGTTGACCGATTTGCATCAAACTTGTTGGAAATATGTAAAAGCTTAGAAATCTTATAAATACGAGGGTTGGGCACGTCTGCGTTAAAGATAAAAAAGTTTTTCTAACTAAAACTACTTTTTCGACCGATAGTTTTTATGGCAGCTATATGATATAGTCATCCGATTCGTCCGGTTCCGACAAATGTGCAGCGTCTTTGTACCAAAAGGCTTCGTGCAAAGTTTAGTTAAGATAGCTTTAAGACTGACGGAGGTGATAGCATAGAAACAGACGGACGGACAGACGGCCATGGCTATATAAACTCAGCTCGTCATGCTGATCAAGAATATATATACTTTTTGTGGTCGGAGATGCTTCTTCGCTTTTTAATATACCCTCTACAGGGGTATGATAAATGATATATCTTTATTGAAAAAAATCGTAGAAATGTTTGGGATAGTTTAATTCAAAGTTTAAGAGTATTACTTTACTATAATAAGGCCTATTTCCAGAACAAATAAAAATTTGTGTCACGAAATTGCTAGTTATTTATGTTAAGTGGACTGTAAGCTATATTGGGACCACAAAGTCTTAAAAAACCCTAAAAAAAAATACCGAAAACGGCCTGCCGCTGCAGCCAAATGGTAGGGTCACACTGATTGGTCAGCCGCTTCAATTCAAAATGTTTTATCAAATTAAAGTTCAAACAATTTCTAAATCACCTCACAGCTTTCAAAGTCACATGATGTACTACCACAAGTGTGCGCGACTTCGTGATCCTTGGTAGAGAAAGTCTTGAGATATGATAAACTAATGAAAAAGCGTGCTAATTTAGGTAATAATATATGTATTATTTATTGTACTTTTTTGTTACGTCTCGCTTTTGCTTTCAATTTGATCGATTTGGTCCGGAAATATGTGCTGGAAGTTATTTATTTTCAATTCAGTTCAGAAAATCGGCTATCGATATGGCAACGCTATGATTATTTAGTTTCTCTTCTGGAAATCAACAAAATAAATGAGACTAAATAAATGGCTCATCAGCTGTTCGAAGCTGTTTTTTTTATATGAAGTTTAACATAAAAATTTATTTTCCTGCGTTCTGAAAATAGGCTTATAGCAAAGAGAGTCCCCACAAAACGCGTCTAAAAACGGTAAAAACATGAATATTTTGCATCTTTAAGCTCAAATTACTACAAATCTCGACATGATGGACCATTTCTGAAAACAGATTAAGATAGAATCACCACCAGCCCTTCACTATACTGGAAAAAGTCTAATTTTGTTGTCTTGTGTAAGCAAAGCACACAAGTAATGTTTGTGCAAGGCATAGTTTTGGGCAGTAGACAATTTTGTTGATTTATTATGTGGTTTCTAATTGGCATATCTTCGCTAAAAATAATCGTACAATTCTGTGGAATAGTTTGTTTTAAAGTAAAATAATAGTAACTTACGATAAAAATCACATCAAACGTATAGGTTCTCCACAAAAAGCGTCTAAAAAGTGTAAAAAAAATTTTTGGTTTCCTTAAGCTCAAATTACTTAAAATCTCGACGTGATTTCTGGAAACATATTCGTGTTCAACACACGAAATTTATCTAGAATCACCACCAATCCTTCAATATATTGGACCTTGTTGCCCCCAGTGATATCTTCTCCAAGAGGAGCTATGCATCAAAGTAGATCGAGAGTTGCTGTCACCACAACATCCGGACAGCACATTTACAAACACTCAAATGCCACATCAGCTGTCACAACATATTTGCAGTAGGCTTACAGACGCCATGTAATTATGCTTTATTTCTCTTTCCTATCTTTTCTATCTAATATTGGAAACCAAAGCCAAATTTTAGCACGCGAATTTCTAATAAATTGATCTATATAGTCCGCGAGTAGGTAGCACAACCAGCGGGTACTTCATTCATCGCTACATCCTACATCAGCTCGTCAGACTAAACATATTCATCGTTGTATGTTACACGTTCTAAAAGTATACACAAAACTTAAAAAAGAAAAAGCACTCGTGTATTTGCGGATCATTGTATATGCGAGCTCGTTTATAATAGTAAGTACAAATACCCGCGTTGACTCATAACTTCGACCACAAGTCGCCGCGTGCTTTTGTTGCCGAAATCAAAGATCTATACAGCTTGTACACGAGTAACACAGCTGTTACAAGCAAGCATAAACAACAACTTGTAAAAGCAAAAGAGATGGCATGATTTTGGCTTGTATTTGTCGGCAACACAACAACAAGCGCGAGTAAGTAACGAGTGTTTAAGTGTGTTACTCGCTTGGTACTCGCCCGTGGCTAACGTAAAGCTTGCTGGAACACGTATTGCCGACAGTTTTAACAAGCTTGTTCAATTATTACTACGATTGTGTTCGATTGTTAATACGAAATGTATATGGCGTATCAATCCTACTAAGAAATATACATATTTCCAATGTGTCGCTTAGCTTCTTTCAATTTGTTTCGGTTCACAAGTAGAAATATCGGACAACAGACGACTTCTGAGATGTGAAAGAAAGGCGGGGGTCAAAGTAAGGAGACGACTAAAAAGGATTGATGCTCTGTTAAATATCACCTTAGCTTCTCTTCTTGACTCACTAATCTCACATCAGATCCAATATGAATAGAATTTAGAATCCATCTCATTACCCTAGATATTTCATTCAACCCACAATAGTTCAACAACCAGCACATAACCAGAAAAATTATTGTTTCGATTACAAATTTCATTTCCAAACCAAAAAAAAACAAACAAACTTTTTTCTTTTTTTATTAAAATTACAAAATTTCATTTTCACACTTACAATTACCATGGAATCCGAGAGCAGTGCAAGTCCTGAGCTACCGACTGGTGCCAGCAATATGGAGACGTCTGGTGGGGCTTCAACGGGTTCATCTAATGATTCGTTGGAGCCGAGCAGCGGTTCCATGATGCCACCCATCAAGTACGTGGATGTACGCAGTGCACATACTTTGGGGTAAGTCCATACACGTACACCATTCAACTAATTTCAACCCCCCGCTCCATTACAGCTATTTCAGTCCGGGTATCTATCAGGAAGTCTATCCCACTTTAGAGCAGCGTATGCGGGAGGAGATAACCAGCTTTAATGTGATACGCCTCAGCTTGCGCAGTCCCTCGTTGAATGGCAGGGAACGCTTGAATGGGGGTGCGGATGATTTATCAACGTCGTCGTCCAGACTGCGACCGCGAAAGATGCGTCAGGCGGTGGCCAGTCCAAGACGCGCAGTAACCTCGCCACGCCGAACACCTTCAGTGGAGTCCACATCCCAATCGAGCGTTGTGACACAAATTGAGGTGCAGCCCAGTGGCTCCGAAAGTACCAGTGACTTCTGGGTGGATACAGACAACCAAAGTAATCAAAGATCTGACTCTAGTGAAATTAGAAGGAGCTCAACACAACGCGCCTTTAGTAGTCGTCCACATCGGGGTTTGACCTATGAAGATTGGTTGAACAGCAAGAGGTGAGCTGATTTTCTGGAACTAAAGCTACACTGGCTAAGACGTTGATTCATTTGCAGAAAACAGAATCTCCAACATCAGCGCCAGCGTCGTCGAGAGGCCCTTCGTAGGGCCGCTTTGGAGCAGTTGCGCAAGCGAATGTCCGAAAAATGTTACACAGATTGGCTGGCCTCCAAGCAGAGGCGACCTCAGCCAGCGAGCAGCAGCAGCCCGCCAGCCCCAGGCACAGCCAGAAGTTTTATGCCAGGTCTATTGCCCCACATGCAGGTAATGAGCACAGCGAAGAGTCATCGTCCCTCAGCCGCGGAGGTACAACAGCGTGTCGAGCAGTGGGAGCGCAAAAAGGTACGGGAACTCGAACAACGACGTCAAACCAAGCTACGTGAGGAGGCTGAAACTAAGGCACGAGACGAGCTTCGTTGTCATCTGTCGAAAAAGGCATGGGAACGTTGGTTGGCCGAGTCGACCAACAAACCGCTACCAGTGCCGCTTAATCGTGGCATGGATTCGCTTGCTGGGACTACATCCAAGTTATATATAAATCCAAACAAGTGGCAACATGTTCCGAGCAAGCACAACGAATCCGCAAAGTCTGGGCAAGGCAGGCAACAGTATAAGCCACCATCCAATGCGCAGCGTGCACTGCGTCAGCGTTTCAATCACATGGATGGAGTTGAGATGTATCGCAAGCGCAACTAGATTTCTTCACACACACACACACAAAACACAAAACACAAAATTCGTACGTTCCGTTCATTTTTCTTAGCCAGCCAGCCAGGTACAAATTTGCCATAAACCAGTTAAAATTTTAAATAAATGTAAAGAAATACAGTTTTTGGGTTATGTCTAACTAAAGCAAGGCAGGCCAAGCCCCGTAGGATGGGTTTGGTCCTTCGAGCCGGATGATTTGAAGCTTGAATTGATATCACTAAGTCCGGCTTGGTTAAGGAAAAGTTTTCTAATCTTACAGATTCGCTTAGACTTCCAAAAAAGAAAAGAAAGAAGCTGACAAAACACCGTAAGGAGGGTTTGGTCCTTCGAGCCGGATGATTTGAAACTTGAATTGATATAACTAAGTCCGAATTGGTTATGAAAAAGCTTTCTAATCTTACAGATTCGCTTAGACTTCCAAAAACAAAGAAAGAAGCTGACCGAACACCGTAAGGAGGGTTTGGTCCCTCGAGCCGGATGATATAAAACTTTTAAATTTTTAAATTTAAGACTTGCCCTAACTGAGTCCGGTTTGGTTATGGAAAAGGTCTCTATTATTACAAATACTTTCAAATTATGAAGAAAGTCCTTCGAGCCGGATGATATAAAACTTTTAAATTTAAGACTTGCTGTAACTGAATCCGGTTTGGTTATGGAAAAGCTTTCTATTCTTACTGACTCTTCCAAATTGGTAAGAAGTTAGACAAACTCCGTAAAACAGACCTGGTCCTTCGAGCCGGATGATGTAAAACTTTCCAATTTAAGACTTGCCGTAACTGATTCCGGTTTGGTTATGAAAAACGTCTCTAGTCTTACAAATACTTTCAAATTATAAAGAAAGTCCTTCGAGCCGGATGATTGGCAACTTTTAAGTTTATGACTTGCCGTAACTGAATCCGGTTTGGTTATGGAAAAGGTTTTTATACTTACTGACTCTTCCAAATAAGTAAAAAAATAGACAAACCCCGTAAAACAGACCTGGTCCTTCGAGCCGGATGATGTAAAACTTTCAAATTTAAGACTTGTCGTAAATGCATTCGGTTTGGTTTTGGAAATGGTCTATAATCTTGCAGATTCTTCTAAATTAGAAAGAAAACAGACTTGGTCCTTCGAGCCGGATGATATAAAACTTTTAAATTTAAGACTTGCCTTAACTGAATCAAGTTTTGGTTATGAAAAACGTCTCTAGTCTTACAAATACTTTCAAATTATGAAAAAAGTCCTTCGAGCCGGATGATTGGCAACTTTTAAGTTTATGACTTGCCGTAACTAAATCCGGTTTGGTTATGGAAAAGGTTTTTATACTTACTGACTCTTCCAAATAAGTAAAAAAATTAGACAAACCCCGTAAAACAGACCTGGTCCTTCGAGCCGGATGATGTAAAACTTTCAAATTTAAGACTTGTTGTAACTAAATCCGGTTTGGTTTTGGAAATGGTCTCTAATCTTGCAGATTCTTCTAAATTAGAAAGAAAATAGACTTGATCCTTCGAGCCGGATGATGTAAAACTTTCAAATTTAAGACTTGCCGTAACTGATTCCGGTTTGGTTATGGAAAACGTCTCTAGTCTTACAAATACTTTCAAATTATGAAAAAAGTCCTTCGAGCCGGATGATTGGCAACTTTTAAGTTTATGACTTGCCGTAACTGAATCCGGTTTGGTTATGGAAAACGTTTTTATACTTACTGACTCTTCCAAATAAGTAAAAAAATAGACAAACCCCGTAAAACAGACCTGGTCCTTCGAGCCGGATGATGTAAAACTTTCAAATTTAAGACTTGTTGTAACTAAATCCGGTTTGGTTGTGAAAATGGTCTCTAATCTTGCAGATTCTTCTAAATTAGAAAGAAAATAGACTTGATCCTTCGAGCCGGATGATGTAAAACTTTCAAATTTAAGACTTGCCGCAATGCAACCGTTTTGAGAATTCGGAAAAGTTATGTAATCTCGCTCAAACTTACCACAAACTGAAAGCATTTTCGAACCTTCTTCCGAATTGAAGCAGTTGCCAGCCTCTTTTAAATTCACCACTCTACAGTTTTTGGCTTCAGGCTTCAGTTTCCCTCTTTTTTTTTTGTTTTTTTTTGGTTTTCGCTTGGTTAATTCAATTACTAGAACAGCATCTTCTGTCCCACTACCAAGTACTCGTGTGTCCTACGATACATATAAACTTTGTGTTACAGGCCCCCCAGTTGGCTCCCAGTTCAAAGAGCATTTTTGGCTTTCGAGTCCGTCAGCTTGGGCCATTAGCATAGTCCACAGGCAACGCGAACGTCGCATCAACCCATTCGCCTTTGCCCACTTATCCCTTTAATCCATTTTCATTGTGTCACATGGCCGGCAGACTCTCTGGCGTCGAGTACTTAGGCTGAAATGCATGCCCAGGCAATCCATCCACATTCATTGTGGAGCAGTGTGAAAAATCGGTACACCACAGGGCCAAACACCCTTCCACACACACACACACACACACACACACACACACAGGCATACATTCTGATTTGAATGTCAGATAAAAGAATCCCACATTTCGGCAGAAATTGAGAAAGACCCTTGGTCCAGGACCTAGAGTAGGTCAGCGCAGGAGTTTTTGGGCTGTAACTTTGTTGTGTCGGACAACTGCTGGGGCCGTTTACCAATCCAAAGAGCTGCTTGTCAGCCCAACAGGCACCAGAAGGCTAAATACAAACAAAAGGCACAGGAAAGGATACGCAAAAGCAAAAAGCCTGTTGGTTAGCCCGGAATTGAATGTTGATCATATGTCAAATGTTTTTAACCCTTTGGTGAGAATAATGCTGCACAAAATGTTGTATAGCCAAGACACGGTTCTTGAACACACACAGACACACACATTGGCATTTTATGTCGGTTAGAGCACTCTTACCAATCGTATGGGGGGTCATACACTCCGCAGAGAGTATCAGAGGTTGGCCAAGACACCAGGCGAAACTGATGAAGCAGCCATGTTAGTCGTGCGGTTTATCTTTGATTCTGCAGAGAATTACCATCTTTTGGTCAACAACAGCTGTATGCGGTGTTATACGTATATGCGGTGTAAATTGCGGTGCTATAATTGGTAATACAAAGGCCTAAATATGCGATGATATAAGCTGTGGTAAATGCAATGGTATAAGCGAAGTTAGAAGTGTAATTTTCGTTGCTATTTGCGGTGTATTATGCGGTGTTATAAGCTTTGTAATATTATTTGTAGTTTTGCCCTGAAGACGGTTGCCGAAGAGCAACCGAAATATATCGGAAAAAAAAAACATAAAATTGTTGTTTCTATCATCCTGACCTCGAGCCGGAAAACAATAAGAACACATCTACAATAAGAAAGGTCGCCAAATCACAATTGCCACCTTAAAACTGTTCCTAGAATTTTCTCCAATCTTGAAGCTAATTATCTGAAAATTTGAATAATATCAAAAGGTCTTCTTCGTATGTATGCATCGGTGTGTAATGACAAGTGTGTGCGACAAGCTATGTGCGCTCTCTCGTTCACTATCACTCTGACTGTCTCTCTCTGTTTATGCTTAGTTCTAGCGCACTTGCGTGCGCTTTTGATCATAACCTTTTTATACACTTGAAAAGTGTATTATAATTTTGTCCAGGAGTTTGCGAAGCATTGAAGGAATCATCTCCGACCACATAAAGTGTATATATTCTTGATCAGCATGACGAGCTGTGTCGGTTGAGCTTTCCGTCTGTCTGTTTCTACGCAAACTAGTCCCTCAGTTTTTAAGCTATCGAGCTGAAATTTTGCACAGAGTTTTCTTTTGGCTGCACGCTGCTAGTATGTCGGAACCGCCTGGATCGGATGACTACTTCTTGTAGCTGCCATAGAGACGATCGGTCGGAAGAAGTTTGGTCTCAATCGTTAACCTTTGAAGCGGGCTTTTTCAAGTGTATTCAAACTTCGGCACAGACGAAGTTAGCTTTCTTTTCTCGTTTTCATTTCAGTCTTCGAAAAGTACACATTTTATGACCGATTGACTGACATGCGCCTGTTATTCGGTTGCAGGGTGCCCAATCAGTGCTATGTGTTCAACCACACCCACTTAACAGTAACAGCAACCACTTGATTGCTGATATAGAATTTTGCTATAAGCCTTTGGAATTCCCAAGCGGTTATAGCAATGCTGGCATGAGCTGGCCTCTGCTAACCTGCAGAAGACAGGCAAAGACTGTTGATGATTATATCGTGGTGATTCATTAAATAGCGTGTCTAAATAGTGTGTCTTGTTGACAGTGTGGCATAACTTATTGACCTGAAGCCTGCCTAAAGTTGTATGATTGATATTCAAAGAGTTTACTAACATAGTCACATTGAAATTTTACTCCCAGCGCAACAAGTACATTGGCATCTATAAATTAACGCGCAAGTCACAGTTTTTGTATCCTTAACATTCATTCAATTTTCCTAAAGTTTAGTACTCAGGTGTCAACTCCATATAAAAAAAGAGTGTCGGAAAGCATTCGTAAAATTCCGACAGGCCTCTTACGCTCATTCGAAATCAGACAAACTAAATTTCCGTTCCTGAGCGTCGGAAAACTAATGCGCCGCTAACTTAAGGCAGACACAGGCCGATTCAATTCCGACGGTCAGAAGCAGAAAATATAGTTTGTATTTTTTCCGATGATTCCATCGAAATATCATCAACCATGCCTGGCACAAAAAAAAAGAATATAATAACAGATAATCACAATTTGACGCCGACGAAAGGATTGCGCTAATTTTGGCAGTCCATATACATCCCATCCTGTGGGATTTGGACCCATAAAAAGCATTTCGATGCAGTTTTTGTAAAAAAAAAAAAGCATGGGAAACTGTTACTGCAGAGGTTAGAAAAGATGGTGAGTTTTATTAAGAATTACGTGAAAAATTGTAAAATATAATAAATATATATTTCAGCAGATGATGATAGCAGATAGCCTGGAAGTCTCTGCGGGACAGCTACCGCTACCGTGCCGGTGGTGTCGCCTTGATGCAGCCAAAAGTGGGTGATGGTGTCGACTGGCAGTTTGCCCAGTACATGCAGGGGTATTAGCCCAATTTTGCCACTTTTTATACTTAAATACTTTCATTTCAATTAAAATGTAATTTAATTAAATTAAAATGCAAAACAACAGCTGATCGTGCTGTGTGACCACTTCACCTTACGCAACCCCCCCTATCGGAAATAGTTGTCAATTCCGCTAGCGGACAATTTAGTTTGTCTGTCTACCAAGCTTAACTTAAATTATTATAAATACTAAATTTAAACACTAACAGACATTGAACTTAATTATATTAAAAGTATTCGTTTAAATGATTGTGACACATTTTTGAACTCAAAAAAAATGATGGCGTCGAGACCAAAAAATTCTGAAAGGGTGTGATGGTAGTAAAAAAACCATGTCTTGGTTTGGTCTGATTAGCTGCCGTTTTCTTTTTATTGCACTTTGAACTTTTCGGCGTATCAGAGTAGGACTAACGATTCCATATCTCGTAAATTTTGCTTTTAAATGCTCTTGGCTTAGTCTTCAAAACATTTCTTAGTAGCAAATCAAAAAAATTATATCTTCATACTCAAAAATTACTAAGATTGCCCAAAAATTCCATATTTTGACCACTTTTCTACAGTTTTTCAACTTCATTTTGAAACCCGTTTCAAATTTGGACAAGTAATACAGCACAAAGTTGTAGCTTAGACCAAAATAAACAAACCGTTAGAACGAACCAACTTAATTTAGTTCTCTTTCATATAGTTATAGGCTCAAAAGCACGTACAACTGTCATAAAAACTAGACAAAACGGAAAATTTTCTTAAAAAAGCAGAGCTCACAAATAACCCTCAACACTTTTTTTCAGTTCGATCAGTCCACTGACAAAACAGAAAAAAACCGCTCACGAAAAACTGTCTTCAAATGAGCAAAACACAAAAAGTGTCAGCAAAAAGTGTTATTTGTTTTGTTCGTGTGGTAGGCGGTGGGCTTATGAACAATGTACATAATTAAATAAATATGGTTTTTAGGCGTTAAGCAATTACCAAAAACTAATATTTTCTGCATTTCATTTGATAGGTTAATAATAATACATATTTCCATAGTCCACATATGTACAAGGATCGTTGACTGAGACAAACACACTCACTCACACACACACACACACACAGGCATCCCAGTCACAAACACGCTTCCGTTCTTAGAAGACACTTTGGAAGTCGGCTCTCGGCAAAACGGTCAGTGAAAGACATGAGCAAAACAGAAACGAAAAAAGCGATCTTTGGTTGAGCGAAAACAGCTATTGAGCAAGACAGAATTGGAAGTGTCTTTTTGCAACCTCTTTTCGTTGTGTCTGTAACAGAACAGTTTTACAAAGACACGCTGATAGTGTTAACAGTTTTTTGCGAGCTCTGTAAAAAAGTAATAATATGACAATTTTTTGTAATTAAAGTTTTTAAGTTATGTTTTCTTACTATTTTCTTGATTTAATACAAAACAATCGAAATTTTTGACTGTGTCGGCCAATTGGTAGCAAAAATTGCCATTTTGCGAGTTTTGGTTCCAATTCTACATGCGTAAGGGCCCGTAACTATACGAAGGAACAATCGAATGAAACTGGTATGTTCCAACCGTTTGTTTATTTAAGTCCAAGCTACGTTTTGGTTCTGCATTGCTTAGTCAAATCCGTTACAGTTTTCAAGACAAAGTTGAAAAACAGTACAAAATGAGGGGAAAACATGATGATTTTAAGACATTTTTGTAATTTTGAGTATAAATATGTGACTTGACTTGATTTTGACTTGATACTTAAGAATGTTTTGTAAGCCAAGCCAAGAGCAACGACTTCCTCTCAGACGTCAAAGCGAAATTCCAAATAGTTTACGAGATTTGGAGTTGAGAATCCCAATCAGAAGCCGAAAACTTCAAGGTGCAATAAAAAGAAAACGGCAGCTAACCAGACCAAACCCAGCGAAGGTTTTTGTACTACCATCATACCCATTCAGAATTTTTTGGTCTCGACTCGATCAACTTTTTAGTGTTGCACAGTGTTATAACTATTTGATTATTACTCTAATTCCCTAATATGCATGATTTTCCTAACCTTCATCTTGAATTGATTTACGCTTCCAATTGTTTTGATTCCATTAGTTAGTTTATTCCATAGCCAAATAGCATTTATCATAAACTGCCTCTCAGAGCATAATAGCTTCCATCTCGGGCATATAAAATTGTTTGTGCGCTGCGATGCTGCAGGTCTTAGCATATTGTGAAGATTGGATGGAGTTCTTAGATTAATCTACGATTTGAGGCCAAGGTCAAAAATCTTCCGAGCTAGGTGTGATATGTGTTCGAATCGTCTACTATTAAATAGATATCTAGCTATTGAGTAAAGTGACACATTAAGCTTCTAAAAGTCTCTAAAATCGCAGTGGCCAAAAACTTCTACTCCATAAAAAAGTGTAGGTCTACTAACATAGATTTGGACATCGTCAGCATACATGTGGACATCACACTGGTGGAGATGTAGACTCTGCTTCCCTAACTGTAAGATCCCCATTTGCCTACTTAGAGCTCAGTTTCTACTTTAATCAAGTTTGAGTGGTCTTTTCTTTGGTTACTTGAATCGACTTCTCAAAATAAGCTCGCCTGAAAACGCGAGTTGGCTCTTTGACATAGACACAGAAGCTTCTGAGCTGGTAGTGGTGGTTCCCAATACCAGTGACCTTTGACCTAAACCTCGAAGAAGACAACATTTCTTCGTTTAATTTCCACTTTATTTCTTTATTGTTGAGTAGACTAAAATTTTTCACCCTGCGGCTTAATGGTAATGTTGTGCAACTATAAATAGAAAAAAAGAAACGCCATCCAAATATTGAAACCGCTTTTGACTCCACTTCGATACTCACCTGCACATTTGACGGTGTACCAATGGCCCAGAGTACCGCATCGGCCACATCCTCCGACCTCAGCATGGGCATATGCTGCTTGATAACACCCTGGATTTGCTGCGGCAAGATATCCGTGTCGACAATGCCCGGACTAATGGTCTGCGAGATACACAATAATGCTTGTTGTCTTTGCCCCAAGCCAAATTGATACTCACCGATACCCGCACACGCGTTTTGTGACGCTGAAACTCCTGCCGATAGATCTCGTTCATGGCCCGCAACGCAAACTTGCTGGCCGGATAGATGTTTAACGAGGGCAGCTCCGGGCCCAAATTCGGCACCTGCTGCCCCGCCACGCTGTTCACAATAACCACATGGCCCTCGGCCTGGCGCTGTCTCATCGATTGGAAGGCCTCGCGGATGCAATAGACACTGCCCATGACATTCGTCTCGATGGTGTCACGAATGGCGGTTGTATTCTGGCTGCCGCTCAGCTCGGCGGTGGCTATGATGCCCGCATTGTTGACCAGTATATCGACGCCGCCCAGCTGGCTTTCTGCCCAGCGAAAGGCCTCGAGCACCTGACTCTCCTGCGTAATGTCGCACTTGAGGGCATGCATGCGTTGCCGTTGCTCGGCCTTGGGCAGGCCCGCCCGTAGCTGTTCCAGCAGCTCCTGGCGACGGGCCAGACCAATAACCACCAGACCGGCACCGACCAAGGCACGAGTGCAGGCCGCACCAATACCGGCACTGGCGCCGCTTACCACGGCCACTTTGTTGCGCCAACGTTCCATGCTGATAAATGACTAAAGGTTCCAAATGAATAAGTGACCCAACTGGCCGCAGTGGGAAGCCATAAGAATTGATGCCGAGCGGTATCGATTCGACACAAAAATGACATCGTTAGCGGCCTGAATGTGTCTATGTGTCCACGTTGATGATGCAATCATTTTTTTTTTGTTTTTTCAAATTCTGTTTAAAAAAGTTTCTTTTCCACAAAAGTCCTATTTAAGCCCAAAGCAGCTAAATTTCAAGCATGTTGGAGTTTAATGGCAGCTCAATAATATCAATTTGATACCCAAAAGATCCCTTTTTCTCTTTCTTCCTAAATTTTCCATAGGACATTCTTACACACTTCAAGACCCACAACAATTTTGGATTTTTTAAAACTTGTGAAAAACAAAGATATACAAAAATGTTCTAAAATATTCTCAACTTTAGATTGAACCTACGATTTTGCCAAGAACACGAATGGCTTGATATCTCATCATACACGTCTAAAATGCTTCGCAATTTATGAACATGTGTTCTCATTTAGAGAGACATGAGAACATTTAGAATTCAATAAGTTCAAAAGATTTGTGTCAAGCATAAGAGACTTGAATTGACTAGAATATTCTCCAAGACCAGATTGAATCATTCAAGCCTATTCCGCAAGCCACTCACGCGTCTGGGCATCCCTGATTTAGATTCTAATAGAATCTACTCACATGCAAAATTCGTGTGTACAGTGTATGTAAGCCGGTCATGGATGCGCGCCCTAACAGCACACCGCTGCTAGTTCTTTTATGTTAAAAGTCGGAGAGAGTCGGAGTCAGTCGTTGATGTTAAGCAGAGGGAGTCAGTCATCTACAGTTTATCAAAAAATTTCGTTTGATTGCTGATAACCATGGTCATACGTTTTTGGACCTTGATGCAGTCCCAAATCCTTTGGATAAGTATGCTTTTGTGTATAATGTTTGCGAAGATTCATCTTTTACAGCTCCGCCGAAATATCGCAAAGCCGTGGAGCAGTTGATAGAAACCAGCTACAAGTCGACTCCAAAAACTGTGAGGCACTGTTCCGTTGATCTGACAATAGTTCCTGATGGAATGGTTAAGCCGTTTCGCCATTCACCCTCTCGATTGTCAGCAGACGAAGCAGATGCAGTAAAGAAGCAAGTCGATGAGTGGATGGAGGAAGGGATCGTCCGCAAATCCTCTTCAAATGTGGCAAGCAGAGTGGTCGCTGTTAAGAAGAAAGATACTACGCTGCGAGTTTACGTCGCTTACAGAAGATTAAACGGCATAGTCCCGGTGGATTGCTTCCCGGTGCCGTTAATGGAAGAAGTCCTAGAAAAGTTGCAAGCCGCCAAATGGTTTAGTGCAATGGACCTCGAAAATGGGTTCTTTCATGTTTCAGTTCAGTTTTCAGTTCATGTTTCAGCATTCGTCACGAAATAAGGGCTGTTTGAATTCAGTGTTGGGCATTAATCAACTAAATTTTCAATCAATTGATTAGGCAACTAAAAATTTTAATCAATTAATTCAACTGCAATTGAAATTAGTTGCAACTAAAAGATTATTTGCAGCTTGCAACTAAAAGATTAGTTGCAGCTTGCAACTAATTTAGTTGAATTAAGTTAAATTAATTGCAACTTACAACTAATAGCCTATTTCCACTGGCTTCATTTCTTATCATTTTCATTTCTAAAAATGATGCTGTTTCCATTGACAAATCTTCATCATTTTGATATTCGCAATGCCACGTTGACAAAAACAGCTGAATGGTTTGATTTAAACAACAGGCGCCACTTTCAAACTCACGGGGAGTTTTTGCAATATTTACCCAAAAAAAGACATACCCGGCAGGAAAGCAATTACCCTGGGCGAACGCATTGTGAACGCCCTGAATATTCAGCAGAAAGCTAAATACACAACTTATTTTGACTAAATTATATTATAAACAAAATTGCGCCCTATTTTTAAATTCAAATCAATAGTTTATTGGTGATGACACTTTCTATTTCCAGAGAGTAACGAGTAGAGCCAGAGAGTAGCGAGTACTTTTTAAAAAAATACCAAATTCCTTCGTGGGGAATGCCATCATTTTTGAGAAATGAAGGAAATGAAGGGCAAAATGCAACAACAATTTGTATGGAAGAAATGATATAATTTTCTTCATTTCTTGTCATTTCAAGAAATTAAGCTTCATTTCTTTGGTGGAAATAGGCTATAAATCAACTGCAATTGAATTTTTCAACTGTTCAACACTACAGTTAAAACTAACAATTAAGTAAGCTGTGTGATTTGTAGTTCAAAGTTTGTACAGTAATAGCCTATTTCCACCAAAGAAATGAAGCTTCATTTGTATTGTATTCCAAAAAGTCCGCGTGAGTTTGAAAGTGGCGCCCGTTCTTTAAATCAAACCATTCAGCTGTTTTTGTCAACGTGGCATTGCGAATATCAAAATGGTGAAGATTTGTCAATGGAAACAGCCTCATTTTTATACCCTTGCAAAGGGTATTATAATTTTGCCCAGAAGTTTGCAACGCATAGAAATATTCATTTCCGACCCCATAAACTATATATATTCTGGATCAGGGCGACGAGCTGAGTCGATTGAGCTTTGTCCGTCCGTCTGTCTGTCCGTCTGTCTGTCCGTCTGTCTGTCCGTCTGTCTGTCTGTCTGTCCGTCTGTTTCTACGCAAACTAGTCTCTCAGTTTTAAAGCTATCGAGCTGAAATTTTGCACAGAGTCTTCTTTTTACTGCACGCTGCTAATATGTCGGAACCGACCGGATCGGATGACTATATCTTATAGCTGCCATAGGAACCATCGGTCAAAAAATGGGTCTTAGTGAGAAAAACTTTTTTGTTTTCATTGTTAGCGGCCTTAAACTCAGCCATTGTTAATATTATATGCTTTCAAACAGATTATCAAATTTTGGTCAAGATCGGATGACTATATCTTATAGTTGTAGGAACAATAGGTCGGAAAATGGGTCTTAGTAAGAGAAACTTTTTTGTTTTCAATGCTAGCGTCATAAAACTTGGCGATAACAAATATTATATGCTTTCAAACAGATTTCCAAATTTTTGTCAAAATCGGATGACTATATCTTATAGCTGCCATAGGACCGATCGGTCGAAAAATGGGTTTTAGTGAAAAAAACTTTTTTGTTTTCAAGTAAATCGTTCTTAAAGTCGGTGATTCTTAATATTAAACGCTTTCAAACTAATTTGAAAAAGTTGATCGACATCGGGTGACTATATCTTATGGTTGCCATAGGACCGATCGGTCGGAAAATGAGTGAGAAAAACTTTTCTGTTTTCAATTTTATCTTTCTTAATCTCCGCGATTGTTAATTTGATATGTTTTCAAAAGGATTCACAAAATTTGGTCGAAATCCGATGTTTATCTGTCGGAAAATGAGTGTAAGTTAAAATTTTTTTAGATTTTTATGTAAGCGTTCTTAAACTCTGACATTTCAAAAACAGCATTTGCAAGGGTATAAAAACTTCGGCACAGACGAAGTTAGCTTGACCTTCTCGTTAGAAATGAAAATGATAAGAAATGAAGCCAGTGGAAATAGGCTATAAAATACAATTTTGTTCAGAAAAGAAGCATAAGTAGAAAAAGAGACTAAGTCAGCACAATAAAGCCTAGGTTCGCGTTTTATGGGTAATTTTGCAATTGCAACACACAACGACAACAATTTTAACTTATTTTTTATGGCTTAAGATTAAAATCTACAAAATGGATGAAGACAGCAATTCCTTGGATTATGCTCTGGGCACGGCAGAAAACATTGTACCTTCCTCGGAGAGCGATGCAGCAGGTAGCTCCTTACCGTCTTCGCAACCACGACTGCTTCTACTACACGGAACTTATTTTAAATTCTTAGAACACGAATCAACAGCCAATAATATTACGGCTTTATGCATGAAATGTCCAGAGGATCGAAACACAAAAGTAAGAGGGTATATAAACTGTACAACGAACTTTTTAAGCCATTTGAAGAGAAAACATGGAAATGACTGCGTGACTGAGTACAAGGAATACATTAAAAAGAAGACGGAAGAGAAGAAACATCCCGGCCATACAACCAAGAACAAAGCAAGTGTGAACAAGAAATCTGTTGAGAAAAAATTATCACAAGAGCAATTTGACGATAACGTAGTGAAATATTTCATTCATTCAATGATCCCGTTACGTGCTGTTGAAGATCCATATTTTGGAAAAGTATTCTCGGACTTGAAAATATGTGAAAAAGGACTTTCATTAATAAGTCGACGAACCTTAGGCCGTCGAATAAATACTTTTTACGAAGAGCAAATGCACCTGATAAAATGTGACTTAAAGGGTGTTGACTATGTGTGCACAGCATAAGATATCTGGTCGAGTAAAAGAAGAAGTTTTATTGGTGTCACAGCACACTGGATAACCCGTGATCTAGGTAGAGCATCGGCGGCTTTAGCCTGCTAAAGATTCGAAGGAACCCACAGCTATGACCGCATATCTCAAATAGTTCAAGAAATTAATTAATTCGTATAGACAAAGCGTTGAAAAACGATTTGAAAATTTGTTCGACATTAGCACTCCATATGCGGAAATTGCTGCTATTGCAGCTTTATCATATTCGCGCTTCAAGAATAAGTGGTTGACATGTTTAGAGCCAGCTCTAAGCTTTTAAAAGTTTTTAAAATGTGCATATCAAAGAACATAACTGAAAATGAATCGACAATGGCCACAAGAAAAAAAACAAATCAAGATAATAATTTTTTCAATTTTGATTCCGACTCTGAAGAGAATCGAGTGCCCTCTGATGCTCCTTTGACTAAAGCAGAACTTTTGATGCTTCAGTTTTTTGCAGAAGAAAGTCAGGAACTGGAGCTGCTTAATCGATATCCCGAAATTCGAAACGTTTTTGTTAAATACAACACGCCATTACCATCGTCGGCAGCAGTTGAACGTCTGTTTTCTTTTGCCACAATGACGGATTTGCCAAAGAGCCACAGTCTATCGGATAGCATGTTTGAAAAGAGGGTAGTTCTTAAATGCAATATTAATTATTATAAGAAATAATAATACAAAATTATGATTTTCCACTTGATTGGCATTATCGTTTTTCATTAACACTATTTTTTATCCTCTAAGGTATTTTTTTCGCGATTTAATAAGTCGTAAGTCACGGTAAATAGGTTTAAATAACTCGTAAACCACTAAGTCTGTGGTTCCCAGCTTAGAACCGAGAGCTGTGGCTCACGAGCTAGAAAAGGGCGATTACGAACCCATTCAATTGTAAGTTTTTAATCAAATTTTTTAAAAAGATTAACAATTAATCAATTGTTAATTGTAGAAACTGACGGTTAACAATTAATTGATTGTTAGTCGTGAGGTATTGCAATTACAATTAATTAATTGTTAACTGCGATAGGTGCGATGAACAATTAATTAGTTTAGTTAGTTTTTTAATTGTTTATCAATTAAAATTTGCCCAACACTGTTTGAATTCAACAAATCTCCGTTTTGGGTTCAAGAACTCACCAGCTGCATTCATTCGCTTCGTCCACGATAGAGGTGCAGCGTTTACATCTGATGGCTTCAGGGAGTTTCTGAACCAGAATAAAGTGGAACATGTGAAGACGACAACCGGAGTGGCAAGAGTTAATGGCCAAGTTGAACGGATGAACCGCTCGATTTTGTCGATTATATCTAAATTTGTAAGTATGTTCCCGAAGTACAAAAAGCGCTTAATTCCCAATTACATGCTGCTTTAAAGTCGTCACCATTTGAAGTCATGTTTGGCACCAAAATGAACAGTCAAGCAGAGAGTCGCCTAGACGAGAAATTGGTGAGCCAATTCAACGATGATCGTCAGAAGCTGCGGCAAGAGGTTAAGCAGAATATCGAGTACACGCAGCGGGTCTACAAACGTAACTTTGACAAAAAACGTCGAAATGAGCACGAATATAAAGTCGGCGGTCTGGTAGCGATCAAAAGGATGCAGTTTGTTGCAGGCCGTAAACTAGCAAGTGAATATCTTGGCCCGTATGAAGTTAACAAAGCGCTTGGCCTTGGAAACGGGAGATACGACGTCAGAAAAGCAGAAAACGTCGAGAGTCCAAATATTATATAACGTCAACCAGCTGTGACAATATGAAATTGTGGCGTTTCGTAGCAGAAAATGAGGAGCTATTGTCATCTGGGTCAGATGAGGGTGATCAGGAGGGCCGAATGTAAGCCGGTCATGGATGTGCGCCCTAACAGCACACCGCTGCTAGTTCTTTTATGTTAACAGTCGGCAGAACGGAGCGAGTCGGAACCAGTTGAGAGTCGGAGTCAGCCGTTGATGTCAGTCATCTACAGTTGGAAAGTCATGTCGATCGTCGCGGCCGTAAAACATAAGTTCTATTTCCTAATTTCACAACAATATGTAACTCAGGTTAATCATTTAATTAATCACATAAGTACTGTTTCTTAAATAAACAACACTTTACATACATATGTATGTGCGTCTCTCGCGCTCTCAGCAAAAGCGTACGGTCCACAATGTTGGCTGAGTGCCATACCTGTATTAGTCCGCATTTACACGGTGGAACAAACTTCCTGAAGTTTCTCATGAAGTTTTTGTTTGTAGGGAAAAGATGTAGGGGGGCAGTCGGAGCAGGCAAAGCTTTATGGCAAGCATGGCAATGAAGTTTTTCAATAGTTTCTGTTTGCCCGGGGTTGAGTTTTATGCCATATATGACAAACCTCTATCTCTTACCATTGTTGCGATCTGTGCGTTCATAATCATCGGCTGTTGATGCTAATCAAGAATATATATACTTTTTAGGGTCGGAATCAATTCCTTCTCCCAGTTTAATAAAACACACAGATCAGAGCCCAATTTTTTTGGATTTTAATAATGAGCTGAGGTAAAAAATAGAAACATTTCATACTCAGTTTGATCCAACTAACGCCAGTGTGGTGTTTTGGTCACCTTTGGTGGTTCCTTGTTTGACTTTAACTTCAATTGTGTCTTGGATGGCAACTGCTTGGTCTCCAGTTGCTTAATCGGCAACGATCTTTCCGCATCACAGTCGACGGTTTTACCCCCCAAAAAGGGTCGCTCGAATCTTCCCAAAGAGCTTCGATGGAGTGGCAGTGATTTGCCCTGTTCCACCCAACCTTTGAGGTCGATGCGCGCTTGTTCCCTTTTCTGCTGAAATTCGGGTGTGAGTTTCTTATTGAGCTGAAGCTCTTGCTGTTTGCGTAATAAAACCATTTGATTGTCTTGCATACGATATAGCAATTTGGTGTCTCGATGGAGACACGAACAGGAGTTCCAAATGCGTGACTTTTTGGCCACGGCCTGTGGCTGCTGGGGCTGAAGTTGACTATCCGATTTATTTTGCTTTACGGTTAGCGGGCGACGAGTTGGACTTTCCTTGGTGACCAGCTTAATTGGTTGGTCAAAGGTTTGCAGCCAAAGCTTCTTGCGTGGCTGGGCCAAGCGTTCCAGGCGCTCATAATCGGGACCCACTCGTGGGGCGGCAACTATTTTGGGTTGCTGCTGTTGCTGGAGCAGCTTGTCTGCCTCGGTTTTTGGGGATTGCCACTCATTCGGATTGACAAATTGTGGCGAAATGGTGCCACGCAGCGAGTATAGTCCCTTACCCATGGGCACGGGCTTGGGTTTGTCTCTGGAAGCATCCACCCACTGTTCCCAGGCCTCTTCGTTTAAGACACGTCTCTTTTGAATGGTCGCCAACAGGGCGGCTTCACATGCCTCCCGCTCCTCGCGCTGGACACGCATTTCGCTCAATTTTTCCTGCTCCCAGGCGTGCACACGTTGCAGGCTTTCGTCGTGTGAGGAACGTCTGGACTTTGGAGTGACAATATCCGACTTGGCTCGTCTTAAATGTGTGGTCTTGGTGTCATACCAAGCATCATATCTTGCTTGCGACAGCCTTGCACGCTCTTCGGCCCGCCTCTGTTCCACCTCAGCCGCTAGGCGATGTTCCTCCGCCAGTTGCTGTTGCTCTTCACTAATCCAGGCAAAGGTGGGAATAGTTATGATCAAGTTGATTGTGGAACTTACTTACTTTTTGGCAGCCAACCAGGACTGAAAGTGTTTGGTAGACGTAGTGGAGCTGCTTCGCTTCGGCGTACAAGTGTCTTCCAGTAGGGTACTGTGCGCATTCACCTCGTCTTTGGTCCAACCTGGCTTCTCCTTAACTTCCACTCGCTCCTGCGGCTGAACTGCTTTAACCCTCTGCCTTTGGGTGTATCCTGACTCGTAAAGTGTGCCATAGGCAAAGAAATGGAAGCGTTGACGATGATCAAAGCGTCCATAGCTAAGAGATTTGTTAATTAGAGACTGTGTTGAAACTTACCAAGTACTTACGGTGTCTCGTTCAGTGCGGGTCCACAGTTGATGCGTATGTGACGACAGGAGGCCACAGTTGGTTGCTCTGTGGACAGCATGACTCGCATTATTTCATTGCCATGCTGATCGCTACTTGCCACAAATGCCATGTGTATTCCTTTGGTTTTACTTTTGGGTATTTGGGATATTAGTTGGAGTTTACAGTACAAAACAAATTTTGTGCTTATGAAAATTAATTAATTGAGCAACGCTTACTGAGATGCAAACAGCTGAAAATTAACAATTTTACTATACATTGGGAGATAACCGAATTCCTACGGAGTTTTTCAAGCATGCGCTTGAGCGACAAGTTTTAAAAGAAATATTAGATTTCCCATTCACTAGAAAGACAACCACGAAAATCCCAGTAATTATGGGAGGATATCCTTCAATAACGCCGAGGCTAAAATCCTCGCTTCGGTATTGCTTACCAGATTAGAGAAATGCGTAAATAAAGCTTCGAAACTTAGCGAATTCTAATTTGGATTCAGGCAAGGATAATCAACTGTCGACGCCATATACGTGCTCACATCCATCGCAACCTGCAAGCAAGTAAAATGCTTTATTGCTGTTTAAAATCCATATAAAGCAGCTTTTGATACTGTCAACAGAAGAAGTCTGTGGTATAAATTGAGCAACCTCAATATATCCGATAAAATTATAAGAATACTGCAAAACTTATACGATGGAAACGAGGCAGCGGTATAGGATGGATCTAAGATATCCAACTGGTTCGATAATAACACCACCCCAAATTATTTCGCATCATTTTTTCAGCAAGGATATGCGGGAGTCTAGAATCTTCATACTCAAATAAAATTCTTGATAGATATTTGAGATGAAGTGTTAGACTATAGATGTGTCCATCTTCTAGCCCTGCGTCAATTCCCAATATGTAGTTGGGTGTGCTATCTGGTAGTTTGAGTATCCTCTTTAAAAAATATCGCTGCAGTTGGTCTGCCTCTTCCTTTATTTCTCCACCCCAGACTTGAGCTCCATAGCACTGTACCGTTCTGCTGACTGAGTTAAAGATTTTCCATTTAGATGCTAGGTTCACTGTCCCCTTGTTGATGAAATTCGCCCACACAGAGTTTATACTCGCCTTTGCTTCTTTTGTCCTGGCTGCCACATGCTTCTTAAAGCTCATTGTAGGTGTCAGGATAACCCCAAGGTATTTGTACTCCGGTACCACCTTCACCTGCTCCTCCTGATACGTCCAGTTCTCCGATGCAGCCAGTCTACCGCATTTTCTAAACACCATAATCTCGGATTTTGTCTTATTGACTTCCATGCCACACAATATGCATTATGTCTCGAGGTTATGGATCATTTGCTGGAGGGTTGAGGGATTGTCCGCTACCATCACAATGTCATCTGCGTACATTAATACCCTAATGTTTGTGTTGTTGATATACAGGCCACCTCCTATGTGTTCATGCAGATCATCTAAGTACATCGCAAACAGCAACGGTGACATAAGGCATCCTTGCTTTAATCCGTTAATGGTTTCAAACTTCTCAGAAAGCTCACTCCCAGTCCAAACAGCGCAAGACGTTTGCGAGTATACTTTTTCTATAAATTGTATTATTTTTGTGGATACATTTTGTCGTTGGAGCTTGTATATAAGATGTTTATGAGGTACTCGGTCAAACGCAGCCTTAAAATCTACAAAATAAGCATAAACTTTTTTTTTCTTCAAATTTAATGCGGACTATAGATGCTAAGTTGAATATATTGTCAACCGTTGAGTATCCGCGCCGGAATCCTGCTTGGAACTCGTTTAATTTATCGTGCTTTTCGACCCACGTTGTTAGTCTCTTCGACAGTATACTCATTAGTAGCTTCGCTGCACAGTTCATAAAGGATATACCTCGGTAGTTCATCGGATCGTTGATATCTCCTTTTTTATCCTTTTATCTATATTGGAAATATTATACTGTTGATGAAAGATTTTTCCAAACAGTTGATATCAAACACTCTATTGTATATAGTGACAATTTGTTTAAGCATCTCATTTGGGGCGTTTTTAAAAAATTCACACGGAACGCTGTCTTCTCCAGGAGCCTTGTTGGATTTGGCTTTGTTTAGTGCTGACAATAGTTTCTCCATTGTTAATACTGCATCTAAGTCTGGATCCGTGATATACATTGGTGCATATTGAAACTCCACGGCGTTTTGTTAAGGGTTAAGGAGATTATTAAAGTGATTTCTGAAATCCCACGCAGCTATTTCCACACTTATTTTCGGACTGACTCCTCTAATTTCTCGGACTATCCTCCACCAGTCTTTGCTATCTCTTTTTGAGATAATGCGCGCATCAAGGTTCTGCTCATACTCTATTTTGCTTCTTTCGCATAACACTTTATATTCCTGTTGCGCCTTTGTGTAAATCCGTTTGTCTTCTGCAGTGTTTGTTCTTCTAAAACTGTGCAATGCCGCAAACACATTCTGCCTCTTCCTATAGCATTTGGCGTTGTACCATTTGTTATTAAAATTGGTTGAGTAACCACTCTTGTTGCTCGGCGCCGCTTTATTAATTAACTATTGATAATTAACATTGATGACATAGTTCATTCGATTAGAGTTGGCATTTCAGTAGGAGGTACACACATTCACTGGATTCACCGGAAAAGCTGCAAGTAATACTGGATGACGTGTACAACTACTGTTGTATTTGGAACGGAACAACAGAGGAAGGATGGCACATCAACGGATCAGAAATAGAGAGAGTAAAATGCTTTAAGTACCTGGGAGTAACGATCTCTTTAAATATGTCCTTATAGTTTGTTGTTGGGGAAATAGCGCACTGCGACCAATACTGATCTATTGTGCCCCCATACTTAGTTTTCAACTCTCCTAGCAGCCCTATTTCCTGTACCAAAGTCAGGATTTTCGTTTGTTCTTGGTTACTTATCTTGTTGGGGTGTAAGTTGTGTTCCCCAAATCTTTTGAATCTGTGCCTCGCTAGAGCATCGCAGTGGGCTAGTATATGATCTGCGGACTCCTCCTTCTCTTCACAGTATCTACATAGTGGGGTTGTTGCTATTCCCAGCTTGTACAGGGGACCCCGCAGCCTGCAGTGGCCCGTGTAGAGCAATGTCAGGATCCTGAGGGCATTCTTGCCTTGTTGGATTCTTTTCTGGTACCTTTTCAGGTTGCGGTCCACCATTAATGCTTTTGCTTGTATGATGCCCCTGGTGTTTACCCAGGAGGTTGTTCTAAGCGTATTCTCTTCCTTTCTAAGGAGCTTCCTAATGGTGTGTTGGCCTTTGCCACAGTCGGGTATGGTCCTACCATTGCAGTTACTGCCATTTCGTTTCCGGGGATGGTTTTGTGTCCCGGTATCTAGCGTAGGGACAGGTTGTTCCTGCTGCCATAGACCAGCTTAGAGGTGAACTTGTTGCTGCTAAGTGCATTGAGCGCTGCTTGGCTATCCGAAAGGATTGCAATTTCTCTATTATGGTAGTTTTTCCCCATATTAAGGTCTGCACATACTTCGGCTTGTAATATGCTTGCAAATTCTCCCAATGACTCAAACCTTTTCGTTCCAGGTCCTGCTACCCCAAGTCCAGGTCCTTGGGGTGTCAAAGACCCCTCTGTGTACCACTGAATTGTGTGTGGTTGCATTTTATATGTCTCTTCTAGTGAGATCCAATCTCTCTTATAACTTTTGTGTACAGTGAAGTTCCTGTAGAAGTGGAACCACCCACTTCCCACAAACTAACCACCCACTTCGCACCCACTTCACACCCACTTCTCACCCACTTCCTACCTACAACCCACCCACTTACCTCCTACTTTCCACCCATCTCCCACTGACTTACCACTCATTTTCCACCCACTTCCCAACCACTTTCTACCCACTTCCCACCCACTTACCACCCACATCAAACCCACTTACCACTAACTTTCCACCCACTTTCCACCCACATTAGACTGTCTCGGGACAAACTTAGTTCATACGGACAGACAGACAGACAGAGGGACATGTCTGTATCGACTCGGCTGTTGATGCTGATCAAGAATATATATACTTTATAGGGTTGGAAATGATTCCTTCTCTTTGTTACATACATTTGCACAAACTTAATATACTCCGTGTACCTTTGGTACAGAGTATAAAAACTTGGGCACAGTCGAATTTAGCTTAGCATTCTCTCTCCGGTCTATCGGTCGATTTCCGTGATTCCAAAGGTCGGACGGATGTAGCCTTTTCAGCCAACTGCGTAACTTATTTGTCGCCAGCTCATTGGCGAGATGATCGGTCTCTATATGATGTTCGTCTACATCGTCTCTTCCGAATTAATGGAAGTATCACATCTCCAGGATGTGATTGTAAGCCTTGTGTACCTGTGGAATCCAAATTGATGTTCTGGCAGGGCTTCGTCCGTATTTGGAGAATGAGGCTTGTTGAACAGTAGACATCAGGTGTGGTATTCAGTTTCCTTTCCCTTTACTGCTTACTTCCATGGGAAGGAAAAGTGACAGAATCGGTGCATCGAGTCAAACATCACCTGACCTGAAACAAAACAGTTTTCTCTGGTAATCCTTTAACTACTCTGCCGTCAACCCCGTCATAGCCAGAGGCGTTGCACTTCATACGGAGAGCTGGGTCTCATATAAACTTACAAGTGGCTCAGCGAAAAGTTAACTCTCTCTAACAGTTTTATTATCATAAGTCGAAGGAAATCCAATTGAGATCGTACTACTACTTAACCGGTCTATTATACAGGTTTTGCTTTCACACCCAACTTCGCCGAGTGCCGGGACCAGAAATAATTACACACACAACCACACACCTACTTTACACGCCCACACACACACACCCACCTACTTAGCCCGAGCTGTGCGCTCGATTTGCCAAGTGACACCTGTCCAACTGGCCTGCGGCTTCTTCTCCTGCGGCTCCCTCATTCGCTACGCCCGGCGGCATAATTAAAAGCTAAGTACCTGACTGGGTCGCACACACACACACACGCAGTCCCCCCCCCCAAGTCCGGCAGACACGGCTGGCGTTGACTTTTGAGCAGCATTTTATGGCATGCTCCTGGAGGAACGACGAGAAGGCGGACGGACATGGTCCAGCTAAATGGTTTGCTGTTAAATTTTTTACAAAAAGAACTTACGGCAAATATGTTTTAATGAGTTGCAAGTGCATTTCATTTTTTCCTTCTTCCTCCTCTTTTTTTTTTTTTTTGTTATGCAGCTTGGCATATAAAATACGTAAAGGACCAAGAAGATTTTGTGGTAGTAAATGCGTTAAAAGCTAAAATACTTAAGAAATTTGCAAGTTCGTTGATTAGGCATCACAAGTCGAGTGTCTCTTCAGTTGAAACTTAAGTGTGCTGGCAGCATTTGAGCAAGAGAATTAATGTTTGAATGGGATGCAAAGAGGACTTGCAAGCAAGGGCAAGGCAATATAAATGTGACGCCACACGCACTACGAGTTTTGTTTTGCTTATAGCTCCACTACTTTTCTTATATAGTAAGATCATTGGCCGCTAGTTAAGGGCTATATTAAGGTCTCTTATCTGCCTTGGTGGTTAAAATTTCCTTACCAGAGGCATACTTTAGTAGAGTGCTTAAGCTTTGGATGGTTTATGAATAGTTTATGAATTTGCGATTGAAGGTTTCGCCTTTTTCTACCTATATATGTATACCTGCATCATCGTGTTAGGAAGCTCCTATATACATAAGTATATATCTCAGTCGCGCCTAGGGTCTTTTACAAGAAATATGTATAGAAAGCCAGAGACACCTAAGGGTTAAGTATCTTGGAATATAAACTATATAATATATATAAACTATATAATATAATAAACCAAGAAATGTTGATAAGGGAAGAAGCGTACGGTCTCTCTAAATGCTTTATGACTCTACCCTGACAACTTCGGTCGGAAAAGGGATCCTACGATTGATTAACTACGGGAAATGGAGCGGATCGTTTTCGATCGATTAACCACGGGGTCACCCGTCACCGGGGAATGAAGCAGGAAGGAATGCTCGTCTCTAATCTATTAACTAAAGGACTGGCACAGAAGCAGACATTTATTATTGTGAAGCAAAAAGGATTACGTCACAATCAGAACCTTTCACTTACCTGCTCCGACTCTATACTTATAAATCTGTAGGCCTGACTGACAGATTAACAACGCACAGCCAATACCGCATACCCTAGAGATCAGTTGGTAAGCGTCCTTGAGAAATATTCATCGAACGTTACCGCACTTAACGCTAAAATTGGTAGAGAAGGAGTTTTTGGCTCCACAGTCGACCGATTTAGCCTTCCTGAAACAACCTCCGGTAACGGAGAGAGGCTAAAAGATTTTGCTGTGGGCAGAACGCGAAGTCAGATTGATCATGTTGTGATCGACGGAAGGTACTCATCGAGTATTCTAGACGTGCGTGCGATTCGAGGTGCCAACATAGACTCGGATCATCACCTTGTTGCAGCCAAAGTACGCACGCGGCTCAATATGGCACACGCCTCACGTTCTATTACACGTCAAAAGCTAAATGTCGAGAAGCTGCAATCACAACGGGCCTCTGAAGCCTAGACAGCTTAACTCATCCAACTGCTCAGGGAAAACTCACCATTCCCTTCTGGTGTAAGCGAACAGTGGAATCATATAAGGTTGTCAAAAAAGTCTTGCGGTATTTCCGCAAGCTTGTCTTTGCAAGCGCGTAGTTCTAGTTGTATTCGTCGCATCGGTTCACGCTAGAGCTTTTTGGAAAGCTCTTTTCACGCGCTAACACGTGTTTGATTTATTGTTGTTTGTTTTTAGTCGTTCGTGAGTTATAGCGTTGCAAACATGGAGCAAAATAAAGAGAAAATACGGCATATTTTACAGTACTACTACGATAAAGGCAAAAATGCATCTCATGCTGCCAATAAAATTTGTGCAGTTTATGGACCCGATACAGTTTCCATTTCCACCGCACAACGTGCAGTGGTGCAGAGGTGATCGAAGATGCGCCACGGTCCGGAAGGCCTGTCGTCGAAAATTGCGATAAAATCGCTGAATTGATCGAAAGAGACCGGCATAGTAGCAGCCGTAGCATCGGCCAAGAGCTGGGCATGAGTCATCAAACCGTTATAAACTATTTGAAGAAGCTTGGATTCAAAAAGAACTTGACGCAAAAAAACATTTTTGCCCGTATGGATGCATGCGAATCGCTTCTGAATCGCAACAAAATCGACCCGTTTTTGAAGCGGATGGTGACTGGCGATGAAAAGTGGGTCACTTACGACAACGTGAAGCGCAAACGGTCGTGGTCGAAAAGCGGTGAAGCTGCCCAGACGGTGGCCAAGCCTGGATTGACGGCCAGGAAGGTTCTTCTGTGTGTTTGGTGGGATTGGCAGGAAATCATCCACTATGAGCTGCTCCCCTATGGCCAAACGCTCAATTCGGACCTGTACTGCCAACAACTGGACCGCTTGAATGCAGCACTCATGCAGAAGAGGCCATCTTTGATCAACAGAGGCCGAATTGTCTTCCATCAGGACAACGCCAGGCCACACACATCTTTGGTGACGCGCCAGAAGCTCCGGGAGCTCGGATGGGAGGTTCTTTTGCATCCACCGTATAGTCCGGATCTCGCACCAAGTGATTACCACCTATTTCTGTCCATGGCGAACGAGCTTGGTAGTCGGAAGTTGGCCACAAGAGAGTCTTGTGAAAATTGGCTCTCCGAGTTTTTTGCCAATAGGGAAGCGAGCTTCTATAAGAGGGGCATTATGAAGTTGGCATCTCGTTGGGAACTCGTCATCGAACAAAACGGCGCATATTTGACTTAAACCGCATTATTATAACCAATTTTATGAACAATTGAAAATTCAATAAAAATACCGCAAGACTTTTTTGACAACCTTATATCTTCTGTCCGATTGATTATTCTTTCT
Source organism: Lordiphosa magnipectinata (assembly GCA_037044535.1). Classification (NCBI taxonomy): domain Eukaryota; kingdom Metazoa; phylum Arthropoda; class Insecta; order Diptera; family Drosophilidae; genus Lordiphosa; species Lordiphosa magnipectinata. The sequence continues at coordinate 75,250 of JBAMBO010000536.1, forward strand.
CGTGTGCACTTTGATTAATCTTTTACTCACAAAATTGAGCATCGATTGGTGTTTATTCGCCACACTTGCAACTTTTTTTCACAGTGATTTGATCAAAAATGCCTCTGTCGTCGGACATATTTAGTTTGCATTCGTGAAATTCTGATTTATCAGTGCTTAAATTGTATGCAAATTTCGTAAATATTAAATTTGTCGTCATTGCTTCACATCTTCTCAGTCAAAGCTTCTGAAACTCTCAAACAGACTTGTGGGTTTTCCGTCTCTTTCTGGCTAGTGTTGCCAATTTAGGTATTTTTGCCACCAAATATTGACTGTTAAAAAAACTTAACAGAGATTAATGTAAAATAGTTAAACAATGTCAAATAATTAGCTAGAATTGCAGGCTCCGGATTTCGAGCTTATAAAATAGCCCCTTATAGGCGCCGTGCTCCGATTCGCGTGGACTTAGTTGTTGTTCCCGAATTTATTTGCAACGCATTTTATTAAATTATATTATATTATATCATCTCATAGCAATGGGAGCAATGAGAGCAAGAGCTTGCCCACCGCTGGTTTAGACTGTGCGGCAGTCAGTCAGTCAGGCTTCCACTCATTTATATATATATATATGGATAAAGT